>CM035408.1:24618193-24698193 GCA_020310875.1 Ceratopteris richardii | reverse complement strand
GTTGTTCTATACACCCATTATTCAGCACTGTGTCATATTGTTTTTCCCTTTATTGTGAACCCCTCTAGAAACCTTAGAATTTAACATTTCATAAATTCCATAGGGAATGGTACAGTCAATGCTTCATAAAGTTAAAACCTTTTACTTGAACATCAAAGATTGCACAGGCCATGTGGTACACAGGAGCACAATTTTACAGGCTTAAAATGTTATATCCAACGGAATTTTCCATCCTAACCATGATCAATGTGAAGGCAGAGATAATGTGATATATCCACTCAGAATTTTATGTGAACAGAACATGACTCCTACCTTCTCAATCAGGTCCAAAACATCCTGATTGTCAATGAACTCAATGTAGCTCCAGTTTATTTCCTCTCTCGTGTATTCTTCTTGTTCCATCTTAAAAACATGCTGCAAAGTCAACACATGAGAAGTTTAATACTCAAATCCCAAGGACCATATCTGAGCTCCAGTATCCTTCCTGTCGAAATCATTCACCTGATTGAAATGTTGCTGCAATTTTTCATTTGCAAGATTAATGCAAAACTGCTCAAAGCTGAATGGCATCCATGCAAATAGATTAATTTCCTCCAATAACAATCAAAAGATTTATTCAGGTACATACCTGTTGTTCTTGAAGCATTCAAATCCATAAATATCCAGAACACCGATTCTTGTTGTCGAATTACTGTCCTGTCCAACTGACCTGTTGATTTTATCAACTAGCCTGCCATCATGACACGAATGCACACCAATCAGGCTCCCACAAAATTGAGGATATAACCTCTCCCAGCATTCCCCAAAATGATATAGCCTAAACTCATATGAAAGACAAAACTGTTACAACCTAGTACTCAATTGAATGCCACTAACAGTTCTTATCCTCCTCGTTTGATTTATGCTAATAATTAATGCTAATGTCTACTGTATGCTACTCTCAAAGCTGATTCTTTTGCCAAAATTTAAACACTGCTCTCCACACTTCCTCTCGAAATTCTGAGACATTCAAATACAGATTCGATTCATGACACAAGGCCCTTGTTCTCGTTTGCTGCTGTGAGCTCTTATAAAGCAAGGCCAAAAAACTTGTTCTTCGACACTTTGCATTGGCCTATTATGACTATAGCCTACAGGTGAGACCATTTTCATACTGGCCAATTCGCAATGAAAGAGGGAACATAATCCATTGTGGAGACAATCCTGCTCATAGGTTAAGTACCTACATGTGTGAAGAAACTTTAGATCATCAGAGCATTTTTCTCTCTCTGTATACAGTATCTTGACATTATTTTCATACATGGCCAAGATCCCAAGGGTCGCTTATTTCTGTAAAAACTTATATAATGTATGTGCTGAAATCCTAAATGTTTCAGTTTGCGAAGTACATTTAATCTCACAACTATGCTCTAATACTTAGTATTGGGGCAGGTCATAGTGGAAAGCAAAGTTTCCACAATGGCAATGGCAACAGGTTATCAACGGGGCAACGTTTGCAGCTGGGAGTTGCAATCAAGTGATTTGTTTTTCAGAATTCATATATATAAATCTTTGGATATTTTGGGTCCTCTGATACATATGTAAGGTGGGATATGACTAAATATACAATAAAATATAGTATAGGACATATATAATATAGATTATCAAGTCTAGACTAGCCACTACACGTCGCACGATTCAACACTTGCAGTTTGTAGTTTATTTCTTATAACAATGCACATGTAAGAAACTCTAACATAATAACGTTTAACATCATAGATGGACATCATAATATATCTTAAGAACCGATTGAAAACCTATTATAAGAAAAGAGCGCATCAATTCACTCCTAGAAAGCCACCACCTCCTCGACCCTTAAGGTTGCTTGTCAAGGAAGCCCAAGCAACTTCCTATAGTTATCCCAACCACCTCAAAAGAAGAATGAATGAGCATTGGACTCTACTAGGGACACTTCTTTGGAAGACAGATATTTTCATACGGAGGACCTTACCAACCTAATGTCTTGAATCAATATTAAGTTCCCTACTTTCAAAGGCTTTGTGCGAGAAGAGATGTAAATGATCATGTAAGGAGATGTGTCTTCTTGTGTCGCTGAGGTGAACTGTGAAATTGAGAAGATGCTATGCTGGCCTTGTTTCCAACTACCTTGGATGGACTTGCAGATATGTGGTCCAACCAACATGAAGATGGGCACTTCACCACTTGGGAGGGGCTCAAGACTGCATTTCTTCCAAACGTATTGACCTTTCAACTCATCAGAAATGAGCTTTGACCAACTCGAAAATCTCCAACTCTAGGCAAGCGAGTATTTTCATGAGCTATATACACATTCTAAGGCCTTGGTTGCTCACTTATCTCGTGCATCAAGGGATTTCATGGTCAAAAAACGTATCGAGAGAGCTCTACCCAAGTCCTCTTAAAAAAAATTGAGAGTCTCTCCGGCTTGACTCTAAATTGGAGGAGTTTGTGCCATCTTATCATGCATCAAAGAAGCTAGAATCCATTTTAAAAGTAGTAATCAGTCTACATGTGCAAGCCACATGGATCTTATCAAGCAACTTAAAAGGGAGCTCAAAGCCTTGAAGGTGCAATAATATCAATAAGAAAAGTACCTTCGCAAGTTACATGACACAACAATGAGATGCTTGCACAACTTCATTTCCAAGTGGAGTTACACAACACACAAGAGATCCGAAGGCGAATGTGGTGCAATATTTGGAGTGGTGGTGGCCACTCTGTTGGAGATTGCCCAAGTAGGGTATATTTGATACTTTAGAGATAGACTTTGAAGAAAATCTAGATGAAAAGTGAGGCCAAACCTGTCATGTTGTTCACGTGTTGAGTTTCTTGTTTATTAAGTGGTATGAAAGCCAACAAACAAGACCCAAAGGAGAGCAAACAGATCATAATTGAACTTTGGGATGGTAACATACATAGATGAGGAGGTTGGCAAGCAATTCAACTACATCTCATACATCTATGACGAATTATTCATGTTCTATTTCCATAGTCTACAAGCCCCCTCATCTCATCATGTTATTTGAGATGCAGATTTTGGCTAATGAGCTAAGGATGTGAAGGTTAAGATTGAGAATGTTGATAGTGAGAAGGAAAGAGTAGAGAGCAAGATAATCAATAGAGGACAAGGTATAAAGGTTGATTTGGAGGACAAGGATACAAACAAGTTGGAGATGAAGCATGGGTTAGAGAGCAAGTTTGAGGTTGTATTCAAGATGGAGAGAGAATCAGATGTGGAGGATGAGTTTGAGTTGGAGACACTATTGTTTGCAACATCTTCATAACATTGATGGCGAAGTGTTTGAATTATGTTGCAAATGCCCCAACATTTGGAGGAGGGCATTGTGAAAAAGGTTATTACTTTTTCAAAATTTTATGCATGTAGTTTTCCCTCTTCTAAGATCCTAGGATACATGCTAAGTAATATATGAATACACCATAACTACTTAGTTAGAACTTAGATCATAGTCCATAGGTATCTTGATTGCTTCTAGACTTTGGTACTAGAATTCAGATAGACATAATTTTTACATAAGTAACATCATTGATCACTCATTTTCAAGATTTGGTTTTCTATAATGTTAGTCTCATAGAATTTCATCAATCAATTATCAAAATCTTTCTAGTTTCTTCAAGATCAATCTCACAAAATATCATGTCTTGAGGCATTATTTTTTCAAAACAAATCATGACATCTACCATCGATAATCACATTAATCCATTATTCCAAGAATTACTATAGTAGTCATTAGCGACATCCAAGGCAATGCATTGCTAGAATGTTAGCAACATAGAAATGTTTGGGCCTCGACACTGCTAAAATGTTGTGAATGTTTTTTTTTTTTTTTTTTTTTTTTTTTTTTTTTTTTTTGCGGGGGGGATGGCTGGCTCTCTAAACTCCCTATAGCTAATATATGATAAAATGCATCCTTTTACATATATAAATAAATATACACACACATATCATAAATTATAAGTAAATATGTGGCATGTCATATGTCTATTCTATTACAATACATACATACATATGTATGTACGTACGTACATACATACATACATTATTACATACATGTAAGTAGATACATATATACATGCATACATACATTTATACATACATACATACATCATACATGCATACATACATACATCCATGCATATTAATAATTACATACATACATACATAGTATAGTATAGGACATATATAATATAGATCATCGAGTCTAGACTAGTCCTTACACGATTCACCATTCACGGTGATGTCAATAATCAGTGACTCGGATCAATCATCATAGAAGAGGACCCTTGGCTTTGAAGGCCAAGGATGAAATTTTTGTCCAAGTCGTGTAACTGCATTACAAGGAGAACATGGAAAATCCAAAATATCAATCTATCCCGAGACAATAAAGCCCAAAAGAAAATCATACATAAATAAATCTCTACACTTTTATAGCTTTTTATGTCTTCCGCATCCTCCATATCTTTTATATTGCATGTATTAGACATTTTTTACAAGATGTTAAATTTTTAATGCCTCCTATGGAAAAAATATTTTTGTGCATTTTTTGCATTACAAAAAATAAGCATGCAAAACAACACGTTACGAACATGGAAACGTTACAAAGTTGCATTTGTGAAGTCCTGAACCGTTTGCAACGTGTTGCGATGCTACTATGATTACAAGACAGGATGCAAGGTACTATTTTAAGTAAGGGATTTTTAAGAGAATCAAGCATAGTGTGAGGCTTGAGCCTTAAAATTCTGAACTCCACTCATAGAAGGTATGCTACAAAAAGTTCATTTCAAAAGAACGATGAAGAGTGCCCTTGAGGCTTGGGTTTGAATGCCAAAGATGAAACTCTTCTCCAAACAACAAAAGGGCTTAATGCATTACAAGAAGGACATGGGGAATCAGGAATATCAATGTATCTCAAAATGGTAAGGCCCAATAAGAAAACCTTATTCAATGAATCTCTACACTTTTATAGCTTTCTTTGTTCTCTTCATTCTCTAGATTTATTCTATATTCTATGCATTGGACATCTTGCACAAGACTTTTATTATACTCATAGTTGTTTCTTTTACTCGTCCGAAAACTTTTACCTTACTTTGTTGCGGACTTACCTTACTTCAAGGTTCAACATCAAAAACATGTTTATGACTTGACCATTCTCGATTGTTGAGCAAAAGTTTTTTCTTTTCATTTGACTATGTATTTGTAATTGATGACCAAATTAGTAGTTATGTGTGCATTGATTTCAATAACACTGCATAATAACATACATGATCAATTGTATGTTGAAATCCATAATTTATAATACTTTTCATATAAGAAGAAAAATAATTTTGCATCAAAAAATGTCAAAAACATTTTACCATACTCATTATAAGTCTGAATCCCATCAGAAGCCAAAAGTCATAACCCTGTGAGAAACAACCATGATTATACTCTTATCCTTCCAAAGGAGAACATAGGTATTTTTCACACACACACACACAGATATATATACACACACACAAATATATATATATATATTATATATATATATATATATATATATATATATATATATATATATATATATATATATATATATATATATATATATATATATATGTGTGTGTGTGTGTGTGTGTGTGTGTGTGTGTGCCACAAGAATCGGCTTAAAGAGCATCATTCCCATAGTCATCTTATTTGTTTGTATTTGAACTACGTGCATAGAATAATAAAGAAAGAGTTGTTTGTAAGATATTTCTTTATTAAACTACTATTTATGTATTGAACTACTATTTATGTATTGAACTTAAATCACGAACTAGTGCTTATATACACAATTGGGGTCAATTCAGTAACATGTTTCCAAAGGGAGGTTACTAACGTTTTTTTCCTGACATCGAAAAAAGGTACCCGACAAGTAAGGTAACAACTATGACCATAACCATTGTACCATAAATTCTTAAGAGAAATTATGATCAACTTATTCATCAACACTAATGGTTTAGCCTTTGTTAGTCTAAATTAAAACTCAAATCTAGTTCGTTGTTGATGAAACACTTTTGGATATTGTTGCATTCTTTATTGTCCTTCTCAACAATAATTTCAAACAATTCCAATGTAGATAGATGCGCTATAAAAGTTGAATGCCCATCAAAGAAATCCACAAACAAGTCTATTCCTTATTATTATCTTATCATTAGGCCTTTGTGCAATTCCAATTGAGGAAAGCCATGGGCGTATTCCCATATGAACGAATCATCAAATACACTCTACACAATTGCACAAAAGTCACAAATGATCAAATTTCCATGATAGTTAGGGCAAAGGTTGGAAGCAAGCAAATTCTTATGCTACAATGGACTTGATAAAGATAGCAAAGGAGGTCTTTAAGTCACTATATCAAAGGAAAACCACAAGACTACTCGAGTGATGCACTTTTCAAGGAACTAGACTTTGATGTGTGATCATGTGGATCAATGCAAGATGGAAGAAAGGATGAGGGTGTAGAGGTTCAAGGTTCTGTTAAATGGTGAGATGAGGACGATGAGAATTGGTGGTTGAGATGAAGGGGGGTGGTGACAAGGATGAAAGGGGTGAATATTACATAAACAATTGGCAATGTGCAAAGAATGAAGATAATAAAGAAAAAGGAAAAGCACAAGACATCAAACAATCACATGGAAGAGTAGAGGACTCACCTATTGTACAGCTTCATCCTTGTGCACTTTCCAAAGGGCAACGGTTCACTTGAAAGTATCACTAATCTTACTACTCCTTGAGAAAAAACTTATAGAACTTTAAAGGGTTCCTTCCATCATGTTGTAAGCTTCTTGTTTTCTTGAGTGATGAAATTTGTTCCAATTGATCTTTAGAATAAATGAAGATTTTGTTTGTAGCCATCGAAACAATCCTTAAAGTCATACAAAGCATGTTCCATCTCCTCTTTATCACTTTCACAAGGAGAATGTCAAGAAACTGCTTAGAATGTTAATTTATGTCCACATATACTCTTCTCTTATTGAAACACTTCTTCGGAGTAATGACCATGAAGGATACCCTCTTAAAATGTAGATGATGCAGACTTCCATCATGACTGTGATGTCCTTTCCAATCACTTACCATACTCTAAATTGAACCTATGTATTTTTCTTCAAACAAGTTTGTCTCCATTCATTAGGGGTATAGTGTGCATGCTTAAGTGAGCAAATATGCCTACTAGGTCCTAGTAGCTCCATGCAAAAAATATCAAAGAAAGTACCCATAGAAGAGGTTACCTCATCCAATGTCAATGGTTTCTCCCATAACCAAGTAGCCAGAAGAATGGACTTCAATAAGTTTTTTGCATCAAGATCTCATAAGCATAGGCAAAGCATCATGTTCAACTGATCTTATGAGCAATTATCCATATTAATATCAACTGCAATGATATACTACTCTAATCAACAGTGTTCACTACCCTGAATAGATGAAAAAATAGGGCATTCGACTACTTAAATAGAAAACTGAAATTTAATGCATCTGAATCATAAGAAAGCGAAAGGTTAGGTTGATATAATCTTAATATTGCAAAAGCGTCTTTCACCTAAACACCATAAGTTTAAAAAATATCCATCCTTTGGAAAAAATCAACAAGACCCATGAACCAAGTAAGTTACACCCATTACCAATCAAAAAGCCGTGAATAAACAGTCTTTGCCAATGCATCCCTGTTGATTGCAGCAGACTCAGGGTCAAGAGTTTTTGTTATGTTTCCTTCTCGAGTTACAATAATACGAGTGCACAGTGTCTCCCTCAGTAGTGCAGCATCACACCTGCAACATGGCTTGATTTCAATGCCTTACACTAAAACATACTGGTACAGACAAGACTTCACAATGTTGCAGTCAAGCAGAGCATTATGAATTAGTGTTTGTATGCGTAAGGACAAGAAAAACACATTAACAAGTCTGAAGCATTTTGTAGATGAAGCATAGACTGATTATCCTTCGGGACTGATGAATCATACTCCATTCCTGGATCGAATTCTATGTTACCCAGATGAAGAATTGCAGCTAAAGTCCTGAATATTCCATCCTGCTTATTAGAAATAATATTACGGCAGGAAATCTATATTAAAATATCAAATCATGGAGAAAAATTGCGTGTGTAATTGCACAATTCATGAAGGGCACCTGCTCTTCAAAATTTATTCCTACAATATCCATTGCTCGCCTTGTTCTTAAATATTCTTTTTCATCATTGATTCCTGCAAGCTCAAAGCATTCACTCTGATTCAAATAATGAAACCTTTTTGAATCTCTGACCTTGAACTTTTCAGCATCCTATAAGAAAACAGATATCAGAAGATTTATAATTGATTTAAGCAGCTTTCCAATATAAAACAATTGAATCACCTCAGAAGCACAAAGCTGGTAAAAGCAGTGGTAATTTCTTTCAGGATTTGTAACCTGTACAACACGAGACCTCTCAAGAAGATAGGTACGAATAGCCGCACCAGAAATTCGTCCACTGTTGTCGAACTGGATCTCTACAAATTTACCGAAGCGGCTAAAAAAAGACAAACAGTTGCATTTAATAGGACATAAGTGTACAGTATCTTAATATGAAAATAGCTAGCACAAGTGAACTACAATTATCTAAATCACTGAATTCAATCCTAGGATCGATCTTTAAACAAGTTTCAGATGGAATCACTTAAAATTGAGTACAATCCTTGATTTTAACACGTTATACCATCAGAGGGATCAATCAATGTATAGAACAATGTGCAAGTTTCCCATTACATCCCAGTGCAGTAGAAACTTTCAAAAGAACTGTAGCCTAATCCATAATATTTAGGTAGGAAAACAAGCACCAGGGTTCTTTAGCTCGATAAACAAAGGCGACAACTTAATGAATATTTCATAGGAACTCGAATGATCAATAATGGTGAAACAAATCACAAAAATTTAAGCTATGATATTTATGTCATAGGCTCTACAAAAACAAGAAATAGGAAATTTCTCTGGCATTGATTCATCTCGTAGGCGGATAGTTTAATTTGAGTAAGAGAAAATAGGATAAAGGCACACCTGTTTTATCTCACCTCGAATTGTCATTACGCACTGTTTTTGCATTGCCAAAAGCCTCTAGAAGTGGGTTTGACTGTAGAGAAAAAGAGTGTGGTCAATATATGATGTTGAAGATTGTATAACTGGAAAAAACACTAATAAAGATGCCCATTACTTCTAAGACTTGTTGTTCAACTGTTCTCCCATCAGTTGCTGCTCTTCCACCCATATATGCCAGGTACTGCATGATAAGCTTTGTTGTTTCTGTCTTCCCTGCACCACTTTCACCACTTACAAGAATTGATTGGCTTTGACCTTCATTAATCATTGCCCTGCAGATAGATAGAACAAGATTAATTTCATCCATAAGTGTCTCTTCTCACCGAGAAGATAGAAAAAGCTTCTTTTCACCTGTAAGATGAATCTGCAACAGCAAACACATGAGGGCTCAATTCTCCAAGGGAAGCACCTCTATACTGTTCCATCATATGACCACCATAAAGATGTGGTAGCTTTGCAAAAGGATTCACAGCTATTAAAATATTTCCTGTATATGTCTGCAAAAGGGCAAAATCTCTTTTAAGGATAATTTCTTACAACGGATTGGGTGTGTGCATGCAAGCATGATTGGACAAGTGTTCAAATGTGTGTGTGTGTGTGTGTGTGTGTGTGTGTGTGTGTGTGTGTGTGTGTGTGTGTGTGTATGCATATGCATAGTATGAGAAAATCGTGAATTTAAGCCTCAGAATAAAATTTGTTTAAATCTGTTACAATTGAAACCATCTGGTACAAATTTTACTACACATTGCATAAATACTTTAGGTATTACTGGCATATCGTTCGGACGTTAATTCAAGGGTCATGCAGGCTTGCAGCCTGAAAGATCAGCCCGAGCCTGAGACTTAGCTTCTCTTGCCATTTTCTTGAGTCTTGGAGCTTTGGAGCTTTGGAGCTTTGGGCCCTCAGCCTTTGCCCCTTGTGATTTGAGTGCACACGACAATGCTGACTGCATCCTCCAGAGTGTGGCCACCCCGGCAAGTTGCACATAGACTAATAGTGCACACTTGAGTCCTTGACTTGCCAAACAGCAACAGTCCACTGTCAGACTGTTCTTAACTGTCTACATCTGCCTCAGAAAGAAAGAAAGAAAGAAAGATTTTTTTAACATCTATTAGAAGGCCAAACTCGACCTATGAGATAGAATCAATGTACATAGGCTATGTCTCTGGTCAATAAAATGTGCTAAAAATAAAAACTGATGCTAATACAAGGAAAATCAGAGTCTCCACAATGTGCATGTGTAGAGAATCCATCAGAGAGGGGGAAAAATGGAGTGCTATCCCTATGGTAGCCTATATGCAAGAGGGTAGTACAAATATGAGAACGCATCTAAGTGATTGACCATCTCCATCCAGTGAGGACTCAGCCTTGAGAATTCCAGAAAGAAAGAAAGAAAGAAAGTTTTTTTTACATCTATGACAGGCCAAAATCGGCCTATGAGACAAAACATAGGATACATAATGCGGATGTCATCTGGCTGTCACAAAGAAAAAACAAGATCATAAAAAGCTAATACAATCTAGTCTCAAACATGAGTGATGAAATACCAAGGGTGATCGTGGGGCGATGGAGCCCTATCTCTAGGGGTATATGCATGTCTATATGCCGAGGGAAGTACATACATGACAATGCATCCGTCTACAAGCTCCATCCGGTGCCAATTGGGGGGGGGGGGGGGGATGTGGTACATAGGTGGAGCCGGTGCTAAGGCTGCCCGTATGAAAGCTATAGGATATGCTCTCATATGGGCTACTCCCTCCGCCTCACGCTGTCGGGCTCGAATCTCCTCTTTGTAGTGATGGTGTAGCCTCACTCCTCTGAACCCTATGGTCATCGTCTGCTCGGCTCACCTCAACCTGCCACATTGTCACTCCTTGCTAGGAGTCCGGTGGAGGGGGGGGGGACTGTGGTCCTCCCGAAAAAATCAGTGAGCTGTAGCTCTCTCCTGTTCATCTGTGTAGATGTGTGTGTGTGTGTGTGTGTGTGAGAGAGAGAGAGAGAGAGGGGGAGAGAGAGATCCATTTGCTATTATCCATATTACATAGGACCATAACAAACAGAGCGACTCAAATTTCAATCATGGGAAGAGCTCCTCCATCTAACCTTTGTGCTCACGTGAAGACAACAAACACTGGACCCAACACTTGGGAACATAGTTTTTTCCATACTCGAATGAGATATTTTTTCCACCATTAGACATATGATATTATCGGATGTATGAAATCCTTTTTCATACTCCAACTATTAAATCGCCTTTATACTCCAAAATGTTATTCCATTATATTGTACGTGATAATGTACTCTATTTCTATATGTAAAGGAAGATATTCAGGGAATATATATACATTATATACATATTATTGAGAGTCTATACGATATAAAAATTGTACAATGTGAATCGCTCACTTTGTTATCTAGAGTAATGTACTATATGTATAATGTAACAATATAGTAGATGAAGGATATTGCATACAATGTACTTTGTCATACTATATATAATAATGTACGTGCATAATGTATATAAAAATTATAGATACACCATTACATAATACATGCATTATAATGTCTTTTATTATATTGTATTGTATAGTAGAGTACATTATAATATACTCTAAAGTAGAGTACAATACAATACATTACATAATATATGTTTTTTGCTACACCTACAATACTTATTTCTAATCTTTTTCTCACCTCTAGTTCTTGGTCACATATGATTATATATGGTCTTTTCAATGATACTTTTTCTGGACTTTTGTAGTCGTATGTGTTTGTCATATGATTTTCCTATGAAAAAACTATGCTTAGGAGTAAAAGTATTGCCAAGGAATTTATGTTTGCAATGTCTCACGTACTAAGGTAACATAGACCCTAGAAAGAGCTTACAAAAGATTAGTCATTAGGCTTTCATTTCAGCATAGTGTCCTAGTAATAAGAAATGGAAGCCATTTCCCATGGCCAACAAAGCATTAGCTTAAGGTAGTAATCCCTTTTTGATGAAGTGTACAAGACATGATTGCCATGATCAGACCATGCAGCAAAATTTTAGAGTTGCAGACATAAGAAGATGGTGGGAATAAATTTGTCTTTTATTGCGCAATTGGTTGATAAGCATAAATAAATTCGGATTCACTTTCTGTCTGTATGATCATCACTATGATGATGTCCTTTTGATCTTAGATCAAAAAAGAATGCTCACACTACAGTTCCATTGGCAATCCCAAAATACTGCACTGGCTATCTCAAGATACTGCACTTTTGAAAGGAGACAGCTACTTTCTGATGCCATCTTTCAAAAACTGAGGCAAATTTGTACTATTAACCATGTCCATCACCTTGAAGCTGAAAGAAGCCCATAGACAAAATTATTAAATCTATATCTTTGAATTGATACTCAGAATTTTCTCTAGGATTACATCAGCTGTTATAAAACTTTGGGTCTCATTGGAAAAATGGTCGTTGTAGATATAGACATTCTGCCATAAAAAGCATATGCAAATAGAATACAATTAAAAATGTATAAATAATTAGAGAGAGAGAGAGAGAGAGAAAAGATTGAAAACATATGCACAAAAGCCTTATTTCGACATAGAATTCAATATATAAGGTAAACAATGCATAAGAGCACAAGCCCACCCATGGTTGTATGCAAAAAGAATATTCCACCTAAGTGCATTCAAGTGTATAAATATATGGATATACTCAAAGAAAAACATTGACATAAATGTGCATATCTCTGTGTATATTTACTTTATAACTCTTGATGGCTGTATTAACATAAAAGGCAGATTCAGATACAGAAAAACCCTTACATGAATATCATTCCTATAAACTGCATGAATGAGTATATTTGTGTGAATGCAAACATAAATTTTGACATACACACTATGTGTATATATATTAAATCCTTACATATATGTCATTCAACTCATAACGACATGCAAGATTGTGTAGTACACCCGGTTCATGGAGGTAAGCCAGCTTTGTCATGTCATCAACACCACCAGGTAGCACATCAGTATCTCTTGGATGTACATTAGAGTATGGAACGACTACCTGGAAATTATACAGAGAACTTCAGACCCTAAGACCAGAAAAACAGTTCAATTATGTGTGAATTAGAGACAAAGATGGGTACTTACAATCTTTCTGCCCTTTTCTGTCCTTGCAGTCACTTTCTCATTATCTACATTAATTACCTCTGCTTCCGCCCATGCCAGTTCCCTATCTTCTACCCATACTTTTGATCCAAGGACCAGATTCAACATGCAAGACTAGACCAAACAAATTTTAATAAGGCATTCAAATGTGCATACACAAGATAAAACCCACATCAGTCAAATCTCATTTTTCATCCCCAAAAACATATGAAGAAGACAGTCACAGATAAATATCTAGAGAGACACGACTTTTTCTCCGAATATCATAATTTGCCAAGCTACAACAAATACAATATATATACCAGAATGAATCCAGACAAACCCCAAATTCACCTTAAATCACCATAATTTGCCAAGCTCAACAGTATCTATGAGAAATATGCAAAGAATCAACAAGATATTGAAGGAAAGCAAGCTACCCAAAGAACAGATTTAACTAAAAAGGAACAAAATAAAAGGTTTCTATTGTCTGAGTATGTGAATGTGCCTATATGCACCTGTGTGCACAGATACATCAGTACATCAGTGAATGAATAAAGATAAATACAAATATTTATGAATAAATAGCTATAAACATAAACATAAATATACACACACATATATATATATATATATATATATATATATATATATATATATATATATATATATATATATATATATATATATATATATATATATATATGTGTGTGTGTGTGTGTGTGTGTGTGTAACGTGTATGTGTATAAACATGTATTTGTGATTTTTCTTTCTATTTTCTTTTTCTTTTTTCTTTTTGGGGGGGTGGAGGGGGGAGTTATTATGTGTTTCCTGTGAGATCAAGCATGCTTTATATAGTAACCCCAAAGAATCATGTTAGTGAGCTGATGTACATAAGCTCTCTAGCCAATATATGACTGGTGAATGGTCTTCGATACAAGTCTTCAGAATGTACCCCAAGTATAAGATGTCAACTTGAGAGAGGAACGCATTATTGATCAAAGGCCGAAACACTCAATGAGAGGGCTGCACAGTGCACCCGCCTAGATTTAATAAATTAACTGAACTCAGAACAAATCAGGCGAAGCCCATGGACCACATAAACAGGGAAGGAATAGTCCTCCAAGTTTATAACAATTGACCATGCAGTTGCACATGCCCAAGAGAAAGTGGCCCAGCTTTCCAGCTTGTATACCTAATGGTGCTTGAATCCACAAACTCAGTGTATCCAATACAAGGTGTTTCCATCACATGATCATTGTCAAATATATATAAATGCATGCAACAAAACAAACAAACATGCAGACTCTTTTCTAGGGTGAGGACTGTAGGGAAGGAAGGGGGTAACAAATAACAGTTGTAATCACATCAAAATGTCGAAATATACAAACTCCTAAGCTCAGTCAGCGAAACTACAGGCAAATCTAATGCACAATGCCACAAACAGAATACACATGGTTGCTTCTATCATTCATTATGAAATACTCTTTCATGTGAATCCCAATGCAATTGATATTATTTCATAACACTAATATTTCATGTGACCACTCCATTTTGTGACATGTGCAGCTTGATCACCAACATAGTGGTGCATAATAACATAATGCATGAGCATATGGCGTCTATGAACTATTCTTATAGTATTTCAGCATGATTTCAAATGGGCCTTGCCCAAAATAAAGTTTTTTCTCAATCGACAAGCATTTCTTAAGTTCTTTTGTTGCATACATAGCTTATAAAACTTTAGGCTTTAGCCATAGAGCAAAGACTAGCCCTATAGAAGATCAATAATGCACTATCCCACACCAACACAAGATGCAAGAGTTCTTCCCACTAATTGGCAACCTCCCCATCGTTGTAAACCAAATTCACAAGTAAACCTTTTATGAATTCCATATCCACTTGGGATATGGGAGGGACCCATCCTAGTGTACATTCCAAAAGATCTAACAGAAACCATACTAACAACAACATCTACCCGGGCCATTCGAACAAATGAAAAACTTTGTGGATTCTTATTCCCTTTGGCAAGTTAAAGACATAAGGGAAACTAAGCAAGCATAACATAGCTCATTAAGAAATCAAGGTTGTAAGAAATCAACTCAAGAGATGCAAAGAGTGTGCATCTCAACATTCTTCACTTTGTACTACATTTCATACAAATATCTTCTCACTTGCATACATTACAAGCATGCATACATCTATACATCAATGCATGCATGTGCATATCTTCACACAAAAATGTATGAATGCATACATACATATGTAAATACAAAATGTTTTGGCACATGACAAGTTACAAGTTTTAGTAAATGAGTTGAACACACCCCAAGTCATATAATTAGAGGAATCCAAGGAAAGCCCAAAGTCAAGCTCCATCATGCCACGTATTAATCACATACTACAACATCTAACTTACAGTAATTTTTCATCAATGACCCATGATAGATGTGGAACTAAAGATGAATACATATTCTTGTGAATACATATGCATAACGTGAAAAAGCCCAATATTTCCCAAGGTACTCTATAATATAGTGAGGAATGTTTTTTGGTTGCACATGAGCTGTATTTTTATATAAGTAAGCTAAATCCAGTCTTTTTTTGCCTATCTATATCAAGCATGCAATAAACAAGGCATATTTTTCTTGTTAACTTCACTTTCTCACAAAGCCATGGCTCAAGGTGGTACGGAACATTTGGTACGGCACATAAGATATGCGTACAAAATGTGGTGTCGTACCAAACGTCAGGATATGGAATGGTATGGAACGTTACCTTATATATATATATATATATATATATATATATATTTCATTTATCTATTTATTTATTTATTTATTTAGTTATGTGCATACATGCATGTAAATTGTATACATTCAATGTGCATTGTGTCATGCATGCATGCACTATAAATGTGTATGTATGTATGTGTACGTATGAATGTATGCATACATGTATGTTTTGAGTTCTGGTTGGCTACTATGTGACATAATGGTACTAAGTACATGTGCAGCATAGCACCATAGTTTTGTGTGACATCATATATGCATTCAGCAATGCAATGAGTCACGAATGTATATATGTATATGTGAGTGTGTATGTACTATACTAATGGACTTTGGAGTGGGCTTGTAAGGCAAAGCTCACCGACTCCTAAGACAAGCCGCCATAGAAAAAACCATGGGGTATTGTTTTTTTAAGTCCATGTTGCATACGTTGTTTGGAACGCTAGTGCGGAACCATACGCGCTCAACCATAAAAGTTGTTTGGAGTGAGTTCTAAACCAACTATGAAATGGCTCCATACTCAAGAGAATTTTATGTATGTTATCATGCGTCCCATGCGCAAAAATTAGTGTGTCATCAACAAACTCCATAGCAATTTTATCGAGACCATGAATAGAAATTCCTTGTATGTATCTATGATGTAATTTGTAGGTTAAGTTTCAAGGGCAAATACAAGCAAGCTTAATGGGCAGCCTTGCTAGAATGGAGTCTCTTATGAAAAAGGTTGATTCTTTGACTTGTTTAACGTGTGCTAAATCGGATTAATTCATTTCTATGCAAAGTATCATTTGTGATTGTGGTAAATTTTATTCCCTTGTTCTCAAGAAAGATAGGATAGAAGCGGAGGATACTATTTCACTCCTCTTAGCAAAAGAGGACTCTAGTTTTGCACGTATTGATGTGGAAGAGACACTTTTGCAAGATTCTTACAAATTTGTGTGATTGCTAGGAAGGGTAGCCATTCAACATGCTAAAACTAAGATTCGTTCTATGGAAGTTAATGATTTGCAAGCAACTTCAAAATGATTTTTTTTATCACCTCAAGCTTAAACGCATCAAAACCTCTATTCCTTCTCTTCGTATTAACGATGGAGTCATCATGGATGGGCATAATATAGCCATTGCTTGTGTTGAAAACTTTGCTGCATTGTTTGGAAATAAACCCTCTCAGGATGATCAGTGGCATTTTGCATTAAATGAAACGTTACAATACATCCCTACTACAGTGGATTCTTCACTTGCTTTTTCTCTTGAGAAATCAATTTCTAAAGATGAAGTTTTCATGGCTGTTGGAGCTCTTCGCAATGACAAAGCCCTAGGTATAGATGGCCTTTCCAAAGAATTTATTGTTTCGTATTGGTCCATGCTTCAAGATATAATACTCCTTCGAGTTTTGATCCAACCTTGCTCTGCAGCATATTACATAAATGAGAATGCACATTGCAATGTCACATCATGCATGCATGATGTGACATTGCAATGTGCATTCTCATTTATGTAATATGCTTCACAGTTTGTGTGTGTGTTTATTATTATGTTATAACTTACATGCACTATGTATGATGTGACATGTGCAATGTGCATAATATATATTACACATTGCACAATGCATTATAATTTGTGGCATGTGCATAATGCCATAATGCATTAAAATTTGACACTCATGGAATCTTACATAATGCATTTGCCATTGTGCAATGTGTAATGTGCATAATGCATTTAGAAATGTGAACATTGGATGCTCGTTGCAATTTGGAATGAGAAATGAATCAATGAATCTTCAAACAATGATAAATTGAAAATTGAGAAATTAGAATAGACTATAGAGTGTAAACTCACCTCTGACCATAGTACCGACAAGTGATGCATGTATGGCTCGAAGAAACATGCTCCCTTTACAACAATGCACCAAAATATTGTACACATTCCTCTTTCTCATGTCTGTCAATCTCTCACACATGATTGTTCATCCATACATTGCCTTATCTCATGCATATTCTCTACTCTATCTTGTAATTTCATGTACTTCATCATGGAATGTATTGAATATATTTGGAATTATGATCCTTCTCTCTCTCATGTATTGTATATTCTCCATCTTGTCTCTATTTTCTGTCTCTATATTGATTGTTGGCCTAAAAACCAACAATTGGTATCAAAGTGGTATCATAGAATGACAAAATAGAGTACACAAAGAAATTGACTACATGTAGAAGAGTTAAATTTTCATGGCATATGCAAATCAAGTTCATCCTTATATTCAGCTAGGATCAGTTTTTATGATGATG
Source organism: Ceratopteris richardii (assembly GCA_020310875.1). Taxonomy (NCBI): domain Eukaryota; kingdom Viridiplantae; phylum Streptophyta; class Polypodiopsida; order Polypodiales; family Pteridaceae; genus Ceratopteris; species Ceratopteris richardii. Next base: position 24,679,854 of record CM035408.1, on the reverse strand, counting down.
CTGAATATATTGTTGAAGACTTACACTCCAAGAGGGGTCACATCAAAATTTGACAGATTACAGCTATTATAGAAGAGACACACATGTTATATTTGCTGGAATTTCATTATTTGTTGGATTTGAAGGAAATAGTTAATAACAGTTTTGGAGAGCAGTGCTTCCTAGTGTACATGTGAAGCATCTTCAAATTACTTATCAACCTTTTAGTGCTCCTTGAAGTTTGCCACTTAACCATGTATATGGTAGCTTGCATCTACATCTTGATGGTCATGACTCATGAAGAAAGACTTATGTAAGCAAGGAGGGGATTTATCTCTACATTCAAAACCCTATGGTAGACTTATAACACCTTGTATTTGTGTGTGCTTGTACAATAGGTGTAGACGACAACATATGACCTTGGTTTGAAAAGAACTGACAAACCTTGATAATTTTGAGAGTATGTTTAAATCTATATCCTATATTATCGTTACATCATGATTCCTATATTTGTTTCCATCCTTCCAAGTAGTACTTGGTTGAGAAGAGGGGGATGTGTCAGTTCTCCTTGTGATGTGTCACATGTGTGATGTGAGTGATATTCATGTCTATGGTCCTTGTGATTGCTGGTGGATACTTAGCATGAATTGCGAAAATAAAAAAGGACCTAAACCATTAAATAATAATGATAATAATAATCTCATCAGCTAACAAATATACCTACCTTCCATATCCCCCTAGTGTCAAGTTCGGAGGGGATTGTTAGAAAAACAGCAACCTCCCACTAGGGAGCTCTAATGACAATGGATTAACTTATAAAGATTAAATTCAAAAATGATCAGAAGTGGTCCTATTTCTGAGAATTTTTGAGAAATGGTGGTCGAGGATTCTTATTAATGATAGTACTCCTCAAGAGCTCTCTATTGATATATAACACTTGAATATTGGGGTCAGTAATACTCGTAAAAGCTAGGGGGCCTTTGACCCAAAAACAAAATAGCAAAAACAACAGCATCATAAAAAATTATGATAAACCTAACTGCTTTTCCGCAAAAATAATGATCTTAGTTTTTTTAATAGCTTATTCGTATAGATTTTTCGTTAGAACTTAAAATCCATATAAACACCACAAAGTAGTCATTGTATCATCATCAACTTGGAGCACTCTTCATGTGCTAGGCTTGGAAGGTGGTCTACTTCATTCAGCTTTAGAGGTTTGAAGATTATGAAGTTATGAGAAGCTTGTATCTCATGCATATTCTCTATGCTTTTATCTTGTAACTTCATGTACTTCTTCATGGAATGTATTGAATATATGGAGATATGCTTCTCCTATCTCTCTAAGTATTGTCTATTCTCCATCTTGTCTCTAATTTCTCTATGTCTCTATATTGATTCTAGGCCTAAACCCTTCAGCTCCCCGAAGATGGAAGCATATAATGCGATCCATAATCATCTATCTTCTATGGAAAAAGTTGAAACAAGTAGGATTTATAAGTAATAGAAGTGAACATCAAAGAATAAATACCAAATAATAAATACTAAAACACAATAATAGAATCAAATTTTATCGAGCCCCATTGAAAGGTACATGGCCATGATAGAGAAAATGTACCATCACAGTGTCCACCTCCTTCAATATTGGATTCTAATTTTCATGGAATGTTTGTTGACATGATGGATATGCATAGGGCATTCAACTTGTACCCAGCATTCTCGTAGGAGTAAGAGTAAGAGTAGGGGTAGTAGGAGTATGAGTACGAGTATGAGTAGTGGTAGGAGTAGGAGTAGGAGTAAGGATAGGAGCAGAAATAAGAGTAGTAGGGGTAGGAGTGGGGTTAGGTGTAAGAGTGTGAATCATTGCCAATGAAGATGATGCTCTTGAGGTGGATGTCAAAAGACCTTACAAATGCCCTATTGATGGGAGCTTGTGAGACATGATGAACATGGACTTGGGCATCATTAATAGCAAGTTTGTCGAGTAGTTCTTATGTCTTCTTCGAAGTGATTGCATTACAAAATCTTACTTCATCTCCACGTTCACGAAGAAAGTGTCCACGCATTGTTTGCTCCACCAATTCTTTTGTAACCACATAGCTTGTGAGTCCATGACTTTGCTCCTTCTCCAATAAATATGAGAAATTCCACCTCTTCCCACCATGTCCATTTGCTTGTGGCATGCATCCCCTCACTTCATGTTAAATGCACTTGGTCAAAATGAAAAGCCATAGGGAGGAAAATGCAATGAGAAAAGGAGAAAAGAGAAGGGTGAAGAGAGTGCTCAAAGGGTGGAGAGGGTAGCTCAAAGGGTGAATATGCAAGACCGAAGGTAGCTCAAGCCTCCATACATAGGAGACCCAAGGATGAAGGCTGAAAGTGATCAAATGTCTTTGAGGTGCAAGAATGGGCTCTAATGAGATCTATTTATGCTTGATTATGAGCTCAAGTAGCTTCTAGAACACCCCCAAAAAGGCACAAATAGTACATTAAGAAAATTAGAAACTTTTCAAGTTTTCACTCTCAAAACAAGCCCCACAAGATTTAGCCATGCCCATCCCATCTCGATCATTGCGTCTCACATAAGCCAATCCCAAGGACATGTCACAAGGTTCCTAGGACTCGAGGACACATCTCCATGTGACTTTGGTGAACGGTTTAATGTTCATCCATGCAAAATTTATGTGATAGGAATTATAGAGGAAAAATTTGCTACTATGTTCAAAATGTAGATGGAAATGCTACAAGGATCAAATTCATTCGCACAAATTGATGGTAATGTTGATGATGATTATGTTTATGAGATCCCAAATTTTATTTTGTCTCTATTCGTGAAAGAGTGTTTTATTTTGTCTCTATTCGTGAAAGATAAAAAACATATGTTTTTATAATTATGTTATATTAGCAAAATTAAGATTAAAAAATACAAAAAATCTTCTAAAAAAAGCTCCTTGTAATTCACGATGGATTTTCCATTGCGAATTGCAAAGAGCTGTTTTTTCGGCTTTTTAAGCTATATAACTCATTCACCGGTGTGGCATGGAAGGCTATCAAAGTAGATGCTATGCAAACGAATGCCTATGGGTTAATAATATGAACCATCTTGACCAACAACTAATACCCAAACCATATAGGCATCAAGGATCACATAGAAAAGGCCCGCAATGCATATTTACATGATCTATGCTACCCGATAACAACATAAACAATCATATCCCACAATGCAAGGGTTAGACAAGGTCACAATTGGTTACAACTAGTACTATGCCCATTCATCTGTACAGTTGTTCTTTCAAAGATAAAGCTCGGGAGATTAACCGCTTGTCGAACCTCCAGTTAAAAAAAAAAATTAACAACCATGACAAGTAGAGAGGCAACCTTCTTGAAATCTTTTATGTCTATATTCGAATCGTAGATGCAAATCTTAATCCCCATTTAATATTTGGATCAAAATCTAAGTAGAAATTTGATTTTTGGATTGACAATCTAGACATGAATTTGAATCTAAATTTAGTTCATGAATCTAACTTTGATTCCCAAAGCTGGATCTAATTTCTTTAATCTAGATCCAAATTTGAATTTGATTCCTGACTCTGAATCTGATTCATGAATTCAAAGTTAATTTATGAATCTCAATCTAAAATTTGAATCTGGAATAGATTTTTTAATCAAAACTTGAATCTTAGCCTGATTTCTCAATCAAAATCTGAATTTAGTCCCTTATTCTTGAAGAGAAATCTGAATTATCAAGACCAAAATTTGAATTAAATCTCTAAACTCAAACCCAAACTTGCTTTATAAAAATAAACCCTAGAGCTAAGTTGAACTGAAAATCAAGATCAAAAATTGTTTCTGACTTTTGAGAATGACTCTAAAGAGGAGTTTTGAAATCTAACTAGATCAAGCTGATGTTACTAAGCTTTTTCCAAGATAAGCATTGTTTTTGGATTATCAAGAGCACAAGGTGATCATTTCATCAATACAACCCTGGTTCTTTAGACGAGAAGGATCACAAGTAGGAAGAGATATCAAGATATGGATCAACTCCAACAATGATTATTTCAGCCTTTTTTCAATTAGTGAAACTCATAAGACCATGATGGCTATGATCAAATCAATGGATGAAGCCAAATTTGGAGGAAGCAATAGTATAGAGTTCAAGGATGCTTGAAGCCATTCATCATGGGAAGAAAATCTTAAAACAAGTGAATTAAGGCTTGAATCCAATCACCATGGGAAGAAAATCAAAAAAGTAGTGAGACAAAGATGTCTCCTATCATCATATAACACTTGAAATATGTCTAAACTTTTTAGCTTTGCTCAACGGAACCTCGATTTGAATTATTATTTTTCCAAGGTTGACACTCTTCTTCAATATGGACCTACTTTATTCGTTACATCCATGGCGGGATTTGTCAACGAATAGGAGCTTCAAATCAATAACAACTTAGAGGTGTCAAATCCAAAAATAGTTGAAAAAGTTTTCTCTGAAGCTAAACGTATATACTTCCTGCGAGCATCTCAAGGTAACCATGTGACGTACATGAATGTCATGATCGTTTTGGCATTGGATTCAAGCGAATGAGTAAAGAACAACCATGATATGTATAAATGCAGTGCAAGGGTAACAAAGATCTACGTGTTATGATCAGTCCCAAGGATAAGCGCAGTGCCCCTTCTATATGCAAGTGTTTAATCATGGTGACCATCATTTGTCAATATGCATCAGAAACCTATCCAGTCGCTTGCACTGCCGTAGTACAACTTATATATGCAAGTGCGCAATCAGGCTGACCATTATTTGGAAATATGCATTAGAAAGCTATCCGATCGCTGGCAACCATCGCCGGCCAATTGAGAAAATTCGTGCGACTGTTTTCCGTTATCCATACGCACTGAAAATGCGCTGCGTAATTTCTTCGATCAATTCACCGAGAGGTGGAGAACAAAACGGGAAGAAAATGCTTAATGTCGATCTTCACCATGATCCGAGCTGTCGAGACGTATGGTTCTGAACGGGATCTCTACAAGTCTCCGTGGAGAAATAAAGACACTTATGCAGCAATATGATCCGTTTGAGCGACAGAAAGGCAGAAGCAAGTGGTATTCTATTCTGATCGACAATTCATCAGGTTCCAAATATTAAAGACAACAGACTGGAGACAATCGACAATGCAACAATCCCTCGGATTGGATCTTTCGAGTAAATTTCATTCTCCCTCCGTGCCCTGACAATAGTACGGACATACCTGAGAGGACTGATTTGTCTTCATTGTGATAGGGAGCTTTATCAAACAAGGAGCAGGAGGAGGTGGACCATGAGAGCTTCTGTTGAAATGGCAAACAGGGAAACAGCACTCGAAAAGTACAGAATGTGGGGCCAAAACGGAGCTTCTGTACACAGAGTGTGTACCAGCAGTGGCTTGTGTGCGTATGGATTCGAGGAAGGAAGAGAGCTGGCAGAGACTCGTCGCCAGTAGCGCATTTTACCGCGCTAACTTTTGTTGACGATCCCTTGGAGTCTCGACTACGGAGCCTCGGACCCGCCCAAGCCGCCCCCGCCCAAGCTTTGAAATAAAACGATCTTATAAAAAAGAAACTACTTCATTGGAACATGTCATACAAACAGTTTGGACCGACCACATTAACAAGGTCGAAGGTTTGAGAAAGAAGCATAATATTATTCTTCCTTCGGGCAAGACATAGAACAGTTTGGCTGGCCCACAGTAAGAACAAAAGCTCCACCCTTGAAAGTATTTGGGCAAATACGAGTACTTCTAATGGTTACATAATGTATCATATAGTGTCCTTGCGTGCATTTCTCTGTAATGGAGCAATTACATTAGACTCAATGCATTAGACATAAGCATTTTGTTGAGTGAACTGGCTATCATGTTCTACTACATATGGTTATAGTCAACCAATTAAGTTAATAGAGTTCAAGGAGAGAACGCACAATACATAGTGCTACCACCAAGTGTGGTATGTGCACATAAAGACGGAGCTCATTTGAATCATGGGCATGCATATAAGTCGAGAGAAAAAAACTCCTAAAGAGGGACATTAAGATGTCATGGAAAACTTAAATGTTTTCACAAAAATAACTACATTATATGTTGAAAAATTCCCATCAGGATTGATGTCGTGAATTGAGACCTAGCACTCAAATATAAGGAGGTGCCTTGTTATGTGGACCATGATCAATCCACAGAGAAGAATAAGCCTAAAGTTTTGCATATCATGCGGCAAAACCATATTGAAAAGGTTTGCAAGGTTGCTCCTAAGTAGGAACATGTTCCAAAATTTGTCTCTTTAGTAGAGAGTTTGTAAGTAAAAATGTAAGTAAAAATGGTAGTGGAAAAAGACTATCCATACATAATCAAACATAGGCATTGAATCACACAAAACCGACGATGGCTATGAAAGTTTTCGTATACTTGACCTCGCAACTAAAAGTGAACTCAAGCATGGAAAAAAAAAAGACCACTTTGTGAATAGATGAGTGCCATATCATCCAATCCAATTTGAGTATAATGCACTCTTGCATCGTGAAGACTCTTTATGGAAATTGTCATGGATTTATTGCCCTAAATACCAAAGCACTAAAATAAGGATGTCAACGTACTCCGTTTGATGAAAAAAAAAAATCCATTCAATTTGCATACATTCAATGCCCAACTAGTGACACGTCAGCCTCATTAATAACATTAGGATAAGTGAGCAACGTTTCATCTTGTGATTATTTCAATAAATACAACTCTCTTTTTAACTTGCACAACTTTTTTTATATAAAAAAACATGTTATATAATCAAGGGGCTATTTTGCATGGGTTTTAAGGTTCAAGATCCTTGTATTTCTTAGAAAAACTCTTGAGAAATTTTTGGAGAATCCTTGGGTTCTATTCAAAAATCTTTGGGTATTTTATCTCAATTGAATGGTTTGAACTTTAGTTTTCTATCCTAATCTGATGAGCTTTATTTTTGTAAGAATTCAAGTCTAGATCCATCGAAGATGTATGTGCAAGTTTAAAACTCCACACTTAAGAAATTGTGTCATTTCCAAATGATCCCATGTGATTTCATATGAGCTCATGTGATTTCTTAACTTAGAAACCCGTGCGAAGAACCCTTCTTTGGAAACCATGTGACTTGGACACATGGCAAGATTAGACCCCTTAGTCTAGACCACCTCTCACAAGATGTTCATCCTTGAAGAATAATTTATGGGAGTGGTATATAGAGCTATCATTTTGTTCAAGCATATTTTAGTACTTGTTTCTCTTGATTTTTATGCAAATAAAGTATCTTCAATCCTTGCCATGTGAGGAATTCTCGCAATATCTGTTGGAGTTAGACGTCTGCAGAAGCATGCAAACAGCACAAGGAAGGAGAAGAAGCTTGGAGCACAACACACAATGTTGAATGTATTACCACTAGAATGTACAAAGATAAGTAGCCTGTTAGGGCAATAGGCGTATATATAAGCGGGTGGAAAAAACCTCCTAAAAAGGGAAAAAAGTGCCCCGGTGCTCCTAGAGTGATCACACACATCACTACCTAAATATATCAACACAGTGAACAAGGAGCTGGCACTCATGTATAAGGAAGTGCCAAGCTATGTGGAATCAATCCACAAAAGAAAGTAAGCCCAAAGCTTTGCGAAAAGCTTCAAACTTCTCCCTAGGCAGAGCCTTCGTAAAAAGGTTTGCAATGTTCTCCTGCGTGGGCACATATGCCAAGTTGATCTCCCCAGTAGATAACCTCTCCCCAACATAATGATAATGCACCTCAATGTGTTTAGTGCGAGCATGGAACACAAGGTTCCTCGCAACTGTCAATGCACTCTGACTGTCAGTGAAGATGGTGGTGGCAGAAGACTAACCAACACCCAAATCATTCATAAGGTGTATGAGCCACACACACTCAACAGTAGCTGTGAAAGCTGCCCTATACTCAGCTCACAACTAGAAGTGACCATAGTAAGCTACTTCTTGCTCAACCAAGATATACATGAGCTACCAAGCATGAAGCAAAAGCCACTCGTGGACAAACGAGTGTCATAGCAACCAGCCCAATCATTGTCAGAAAAAGCATGCAAATCTGGCGGTAGTGATCCCCCCTTGGGATAAAACAATCAAAGTAGTCGAGTACCACTCAAGTAGCGAAAGATGTGCTTAATCGCCTGCCGATGCTTGACACCTGGGCAATGCATAAACCTACTCATTTGTGATTCAGCAAACTGAATATCGGGTCGAGTAATGCATAAGTAAATCAAGCATCCAACAGCCTACTGATAGAGAACAACATCAAATGCATCTCTAGCATCATGAAGACTCAATCATAAACCTGTCTCCATAGGAATGGCAATAGGCTTACAGTCTTCAAGGCCAAAACGCTGCAATAATGTGTCAATATATTTTGTTTGACACAAGGCCATTCCACCATCAACTTGCATAAACTGAATGCCTAAATAGCGATGCAAATGCCCCAAATCATACATACAAAATGAGGCATGCAAATAAACCTTAAAATCAGCAATATGCATGTCATGAGGACCATTGAGCAACATGTCATCAACATACACCACAATGATCAGAAGCACATCATTTGCACGCTTAACATATAAGGTGCTTTCAGTTGGACTGTTCTCAAAACCATGTGCAATGAGATAAGCATGGATCTTTTCATACCAAGCACATGGTGCTTGCTTTAAACCATATAATGCATTCTTTAACCTGCACACCTGGTTTTTATGCCCTCTCTACACAAAGCCACAGGGCTAAAAAACACACACTTCTTCATGCAAGTCACCATTAAGAAATGTTGTATTAATGTCCAACTGATGTACATTCCAACCATGATGAGCTGCAAGTGCACAGATGCTACGAACAGTAGTCATTCTGCAAGTAGGAGCAAAGGTTTCATCAAAATCAATGCCTCTTTCCTGCGCATAACCCTTTGCAACAAGCCTAGCTTTATACATGTCAACTATTCAATCAGGTTTATGCTTCAGCTTGTATACCCACTTAGTGCCAATGGCCTTCTTTCTAGGAGGCAGGTCACATAAAGAATAGGTACCATTTTTCATGATAGCATCATATTCGGATTGCATTGCAGCCATCCAATGTTCAAAATTTTGTGCTTCATCAAACGAAACAGATTCAATCTCATCATAGAGACTAGAGGCATCCATAGCATAGCAATCTGATGCAAACGAGGCACTATGAGAGCCTGATCGAGTACGATATGACAGAGGTGCATCTAATTTGCTGTCACGCAAGGTCTGCACCAACCATTTTGGCATAGTTTTTGCCTACTCAATATCAGCTCTTTCATCAAAAAAGTGCATCATGTAAATCTACATCAGAAATGGAATGATACACATCATCACATGAAACTTGCAAAGGCTAAGAAGTCGCCTCATTAGGACCAGCACTAGACTGTCCACCTGTAAAAAGAGGCAGCAAAGTATCATACATGTCTTTGGATCTAACAGATGTCTCCTTAGTACATGAAAGCATCTTCCACAAAAACAACATCATGGCTAACCAGAATGCATTTAGTATGTGGATGATACAGATGATAGCCTTTACTTTCAGAATTGTACCCAACAAAATACATTTTACTACTTTATCATCCAATTTTATGTGATGTTGTTCAGCCACTAATGCATATGCAAGACAACCAAAAACACGCATATGCGCAACAGATGGTTTATGACCATGCCAAGCCTCATATGGAGTGATAGGCTGGAGCGCTTTAGTGGGACACCTGTTCAGTACATATGTTGCACACATAACAGCCTCAAGCTAGAAAGTATGTGGTAAAGCCTAACTCTTGACCATACACCTCGCCATCTCCATGAGTGACCTGTTCTTTTGTTCAACAACTCCATTCTGTTAAGGTGTTTACGGCACTATACACTGATGTTTTATCCCACGTTCAGCCAAAAATGCATTAAAGTTAGAAGACATATATTCCTCCCCTCGATCAGAACGAAGGGTGCCCATTTTACATGCTGACAGATTTTCAGCCAAAACCAAAAACTGTTTGAAGCACATAGGCACTTCGGACTTTTCCTTCAATGGATATACCCATGCATGCCTAGAAAAATCATCGATGAAAGTCATGAAGTAAAGATAGTTCCCAAAAGAAGGTGTTTGCATAGGACCACAGACATCACTATGTACAAGTTGCAATTTCTGAGTAGCCCAAACTGAACCATCTTTTGGAAAGGAAGAACATTACATTTTTCTCAAAATACAGCCTTCACATACATGTTTACCGGGTGCCTCAAGTTTGGGCAAAGAGGACACCATTTCAGATTTCTGAAGGCATAGAAAAGTAGCAAAATTTAGATGACCAAAGCGTGCATGCCAAAGCTTTGCATCTGACATAGCCTGAGAATCATGTAGTGCACATGCCAAATCATTTATAGATCTTTCATAGTCTATGAGCTTATACAACCCACGACATAAAATACCAGAAGTAATAATGACATCACCATTTGACAAATCATGAACTATACATCTGTCATCAACAAATTTCACAACCAAGCCAATCTTGGGTAATGCAGAAACTGATAACAGATTTTTCTTGATCCCTAGCACAAACAAGGCATCTGACAATCTGAAATAACTACCATCAACGGTAGTCAAAATGATATTATCAACGCCCATAACAAGATAAGAGGAGTTGTTGGCGCATGTAGCAGTATTCCCTATAGGGGAAGGCTCGAGTGAAGAGAAGAAATTACGCTGCGAGATAATATGTTTGGTTGCCCCACTATCAAAGTACCAAACATGTGAGTCTACTGCAGGCATGCACTACTCATGAGAAGATGGGTCAAAATTGCAAAGAGTAGTAAATGCCCATTCTTCTTCCTGCACAAGATTACCAGACTCTATTTTCGGTGTAGAAGCCTCTACAACAACCATTTTGGCCTCTTTCTTCTTTGCCTCTTTAGCAGCCAATTTTGGACAGCTCTTAATGACATGATCATTTGCTTTAAAGTATTTGCAAAACAATTTTTGCTTTTTTTATTTCTTCTCATCTTTGTCTTCCTTCTTCGAATGTGCAGCATTTGCAGATTTCTGCTCACTAATAGAAGAGCTCCATTTACCTTTGCCCTTCTGACTAGCCAAGAAAGCTTGATATGCAAGAGGCATAATAGACTTGTTCTGCCTAGACTGGTCTTCCAGCAACACAACAGAGACTTACTCCTCAAATGACAAGGCATTTGGATTGCCTTTCATCATCAAACAAAGAGTAGAAGCAAAACTCTGATATGAGTCAGGAAGACCATTCAGAATTGTCTACGCAAGTGAGCTATTCGGTATAACTTCATCACAAGAAATCAACTGTTCTTTCAAATCCTTGATCTTTGTGAGAAAATTGTCCATAGAATCACCTTCATTCATGTGTTCACTCTCCAATTGTTTTCGGAGGTAAGCAACACGATCGTCATTCCTAGCCTGGTACAATGTGGTAAGTGTATCCCAAGCATCCTTAACTATTATGCAAGAGCGAATGTGAGGAATAATGGCATGTTTGAGAGACAAAGCTATCAATGCATGTGCCTGAGCATCTCTGCCATCCCAATGAATTTGCTATGCAGTAGATTCAACAGAAATAGCAACACGAACATGAATCTGTAGAATATCATCATCTTTGACACCATCTCCATCAACGCTAGCACCTGTATTTTCAGTACCTGTATTTGCATGTATAACAGGACGTCTTTCAACACCCTGCACAATATTCCATAGTCCTTTTGCAAACCAATACATGATGCATCATATACGCCCATAATGAGTAGTTGGTACCATCCAACTTATCCTCAATAGCCAACATACGGAATACATCACTGCTTTCAGCCATGGCAGGTGACTAAATTACCTTGATGCAAAAAATTGATTGTATCTCGAAAAGTTGAACAGAACCGCCAAGATGAATTCTGCTAAACTTGTAGCAGACTTCGAGACACTTATATTGGCGAACCGAAAATAGTATATATCTTTGGCATCAAAAGACAAAATAGCCTACACAAGCGTTGTGATAGTGCGTTCAGAGGCCAAAACGAGTTCAGATCGCGATTTTTGCACCACATAACGAAGCTATTTTGATCTCTGAAACATATATGCATGTGTATATATATATATATATATATATATATATATATATATATATATATATATATATATATATATATATATATATATATATATATATATATATATATATATATATATATATATATGCATGTGTGTATGTATATGCATGTATGTATGTGTATGCATGTATGTATGTATGCATATGCATGTGTATGTATCCATATGTGTGTGTATGTATGCATATGTGTATGTATGTATATGCATATGCATGTATATGCAACTTGTGTGTGTATGTATGTATGCATATGCATGTGTGTATGTATATGCATGTGTATGTATGTAAGTATGCATATGCATATGTGTATGTGTGTATGTATATGCATATGTGTGTATGTATGTATGCATATGCATGTATGTATACATGTGTGTATGTATGCATATGTGTATGTATATGCATGTGTGTATGTATATGCATATGTGTGTGTATGTATGTATACATGCACTATGTATGTATATGCATGTGTGTATGTATGTATGTATATGCAACTTGTGTGTGTATGTGTGCATGCATATGCATGTGTGTATGCATATGCATGTGTGTATGTGTGTTTGCATATGTATGTATGTATGCATATGTATGTATGTATGCATATGCATGTATGTATGCATATGCATGTATGTATGCATATGCATGTATGTATGCATATGCATGTGTGTATGTGTGTATGTATATGCATGTGTGTATGTATATGGATGTGTGTATGTATGTATGTATATGCATATGCATGTGTGTATGTATGTATGTATGCATATGCATGTGTGTATGTGTGTATGCATATGCATGTGTATGTGTGTATGTATATGCATGTGTATGTGTGTATGTATATGCATGTGTGTATATACAATATATGCATATGTGTATGTATGTATATGCATGTGTGTATGTATATGCAACTTGTGTGTGTATGTATGTATGTATGCATATGCATGTGTGTATGTGTGTATGAATATGCATGTATGTATGCATATGCATGTGTGTATGTATATGTGTGTGTGTGTATGTATATGGATTCAAGAGAATTTCCAAGGGAGAAAAGATAGGTAGATTATTTATATTTGAACTTGAAGATACAAAGAATATTGCACTTTATAGCCACAAAGATCAAGCATTGTCAGAGCTTGAAATTTGGCATAAGCGATTAGGGCATACTGGTGAAAGAACCTTAAAGCAAATATGTAGAGATCAATGTGTGCTTGGGATACCTAATGTATCCAAGAAACACACGATCTATAAATTTGGTGCTTGTCAGTTTGGAAAATCTCACAGGTTACCCTTCTCAAAGAAAGGCTACATGCATGAGGACTACTTGGAGGTTGTCCATACAGATGTATGGGGACCAAGTAAGGATCCCTCAATTTCTGGATCAGGGTATTATGTATCTTTCATTGATGATTTCTTGGACTTGAGTTAGTCTATACAAATTCTGGAATTTATATCACTCAAAGAAAGTATGTGTAGGATATGTTGAAAAAATTTCATTTGGAGGATGCCATGATAGCAAGCACTCCTATGGAGGTAAACCAAAAATTAAGTGCTCATGAAGGTGATGTGCTTGAAAATGTTGCAAGATACCAAAGCATAGTGGGAAGCTTAAACTATGCTACATTGACAAGGATTGATATTGCTTATGGATTAAGAGTCAATTTATGCACAAACCTAGAGCACCTCACTTGGAAGCTGCCAAGAGAATTTTGAAGTACCTTAAGGGCACTCAAAATCAAGGTTTATGCTTTCCTTATACTTCATATTTGGACATCAAGATATACTCATATGCAGATTGGGTAGGTTGCAAGGATGACGAGAGCAATACCTCAGGTTATCTCTCTTTTGCAGGTGATAAGCCCATTTCATGGTCCTCTAAGAAGCAACCTACTATTGCTTTATCTTCAACAGAGGCTGAATATAGAGGACTAGCCAATGCTACTCAATAAGCAATATGGATTAGATTGCTATATGAAGACTTGGGATTACATGCTAAGTCTCCAATGAATTTTGGAGACAATACAAGTTCTTTACATCTTGCAGCAAATCCTATTTATCATGCTAGGACCAAGCATATAGAGGTCCACTATCATTATGTGAGAGAGAATCTATTAAGCAAGGAAACTTAGTTGGCATATGTATCAACTAATATGCAATGTGCATACTTATTGACAAAAACACTTGATGACACTAAACTTTGGAGGTTTAAAGCTATGATTGGATTGCAGGATATTCAAGAGGATTGATGAAGAAGACCAAGCCAAGATGTTTGGCTTGAGGGGGAGTTGTTGGAGCAAGAGCCAAGCCTTCACACTTGGCTAAGCATTGGAAGAAACTATGTGTACTTCTTGCAAATCCACATGAACCATTGCTTATGGATTGTTACCCTTTACCCTTTGTAAAAGTCATTTATATTAGAAGAATCTTGTAAAGCCTACAAGCTCGTGGAGGTTTGAAGAGCTAAAGTTATGAATCATCCTTGAGGGAATATCTCCTAGATTAGGGGATCAATTTTTAGTGAGAGCCAAATTTGAATTCAAATTCAAATTTGAACAAAGCATCTATAAAAAATGATTGGCAAATCTTGCGGGACATCCTCTCCATTTCTAGTGCCTTAGTTGATCATATTGTAGAGAGTGTGTGGCTCACTCTATAGTCTGCACTTCTCACTATCATTGAGCATTGTTCATCATGCCAATGATCATGTACAACATTATAATATATTACAATAGATCATTGATAATCTTTGTTGGTCTCTCTGTCATTATCACTTAGAACAGTGTTCTTGTATTGCTCATATCTCAGTCATTACTCCATCCTTTCCAATGTTCTATGGCTCATTGGAATCATCTTTAAGTCTACTACATGCTAACAATTTTTTAAGACATTCCATTCAATGAATTGGGAGAAAATCGTCTCAAAGTGGTCACTGGTCATTCTCTATAGAGGTCCTAAAAAGTTAGGGGTAATGTTTCATTTGCTAAATTGATTGCTCTGTGTATTGTCAATCAGTTTAAGTGATTCCACTTGGAATCATTAGCTCTTTAAGCTAATTAGATATCCCTAGAAGGAATTTTTCTCATTCCTACTATGTTGGGAGCACTTAGTTTAAGAAGCAGCAAGTATGTGAACCAAAATAGAAAGTTTTTAGTGACTTGTGAATTAGGAAGTTATCTGTTTTGGA
The DNA here is from genome assembly GCA_020310875.1 of Ceratopteris richardii. Lineage (NCBI taxonomy): Eukaryota > Viridiplantae > Streptophyta > Polypodiopsida > Polypodiales > Pteridaceae > Ceratopteris > Ceratopteris richardii. The sequence continues at coordinate 24,664,538 of CM035408.1, read as the reverse complement.
TTAATCATTACATGCATCATCTCCAAAGTACATAGGCACTTATTTAGTGTCATTGGAAAGCTAAAAGGACCTATAACTCAACTCTCAAGTGAAAGAGGGAAGGTACAGATCAGTAGGAATTAGTAGTACCAACTAATTTCTTGGAGTGTCTATCCATCTTTCCAACATGTATATGCCTTTTGTGTGTGTATGTATGTATGCATATGCATATGTCTATGTGTGTATGCATATGCATGTGTGTATGTGTGTATGCATGTGTATGTGTGTGTGCACATATGTGTATAAGTATATGCGTGTGTGTATGTATATGCATGTGTGTGTGTATGTATGTATGCATATGCATGTGTGTATGCACATATGCATGTGTATACATATGTGAGTGTGTATGAATATGTCTATGTCTCTCTCTTTCTCTCTCTCTCTCTCTTTGTGTATGTCAATCGAAAACAAAACAATCACTCACATCGATGTAATTGTTTGGATCATTGTCATCAAAGTCCACTTAATGTTGTCCTTTCTCGAATTCCAAAGACCTGACGCCAAAATCTCTTGCAAAACTAAAGAGAAGAGAAATTAGAAAAGGAAAAGCATAAAGAAAGAGAAAAGAGTGCTACAGTGTGTGCAATACTTACCAAAATTTCAGATCTAGAGAAATAGAGAGGTGTGCATAGAAAGAGAGAGAGAGAGAGAGAGAAAGAGAGAGAAATAGAGAGATGTAGCTCATGCGTGCAAACTCGACAGCAGTAGGTTTTGTTTCAAAACGTGATGAATGTCAAATTTTTGCTCTCGGGTCTGATTAAAACAGTGTGTCAGTATGAGCGTCAGTATAAGCATCAGTAAATTACTGGAAACTATCAACGCTCATACCAAGGTAGTAGTTTTCGATGCATATATTGCCTCCATGGTTTTTCAAGGGTTTTCAATGGTCATATCGATGCCGAGGCATGACCACTGGTATGCACAACGTCGGTATGCCCCTGATATGTTATAGTGTCATTTGAGATGTCAGATTTGGGGCATTTGCATCATTATTTGGGCATTCACTTTTTGCAAGTTGATGGTAGAATATCTTTGTGCCTAACAAAATATATTGACACATTATTGCACCGTTTAGGCCTTGAAGACTGCAAACCTATTGCCACTCTTATGGAAACATGTTTACGGTTTCATGATGCTCGAGATGCGTTTGATGTTGTTCTCTATTAGCAGGCTGTTGGATGCCTGATTTACTTATGCATTACTCGACCGATATTTAGTTTGTTGTCTCAGAGATGAGCATGTTTATGCATTGCCCAGGTGTCGAGCATTGGCAAGCAATTAAGTGCATCTTTCATTATTTGAGTGGTACCCGGCTACATGGATTGTTTTATGCCAAGGGGGGATCACTATCACCAGATTTAGATGCTTTTTCTTTCTTTTAATGGGCTGGTTTCTATGGCACTCATGTGTCCATGAGTGGTTTTTGCTTCATGCTTGGTAGCTCAAGCATATCTTGGTTGAGCAAGAAGCATCCTTTTGTGTCCACTTCTAGTTATGAGGTGAAGTATAGGGAAGCTTTCACAAGGACTGTTGAGTGTGCATGGCTCAAATGCCTTATGGCTTGTTTGGGTATTGTTCAGTCTTCTGCCACCACCATCTTCACTGAGAGTCAGAGCGCATTGCCAATTGCGAGGATCCCTATGTTCCATGCTCGCACCTAGCACATTGAGGTGCACTATCATTATGTCAGGGAGAGGTTCTCTGTTGGAGATATCAGTTTTGCATATGTGCCCACATTGGAGAACATTGCAGACCTTTTCACACAGGCTCTGTCTAGGGAGAAATTTGAAGCTTTTTGCAAGGTTTTGGGTTACTTCCTTTTGTGGATTGATTCCACGTAGCTTGGCACTTCCTTATACATGAGTGCAAGCTTCTTGTTCACTGCATCACTCCCAAGGGGGATTTGTTGATATATTTAGGTAGTAATGTGTTTGAACACACTAGGAATGCCAAGGCACTTTTTCCCCTCTTCAGGAGTTTTTTCCGCGGGCTTGTATATATGCCTACAAGCCTAATGGGTCACTTATCTTTGTACATTGTCTTGGTAATACATTCAGAATTGTGTGTTGCATTGCAAGCTTCTTCTTCTTCCTTTTGTTGTTCACGTGCTTTCGGAAACCTCAAACTCCAACAATATACACATACACACATATTCATACACACACTTTTACACACATATTCATACAAACACTTTTACACACATATTCATACACACACGTTTACACACATAAACAGATATATACATACACACACATGCATATTCATGCATATGCATGCATACATACAGACATATACATACACACATGCATATTCATACATACATACACATGCATACACACACATATACAAACATACACATAGATACACATGTGCACACACATACACTCGAGTGCATATATACACACATACACATACACACACATACAATCACATACACATATATATACACATGCATACACACATACACACATACACACATACACACATACACACACATGTTTTAGAGTTAGGGTTTTAGGTTTAGGGTTCTAGGGTTTTACAGACATACACACATATACACATATATAGAAATACACATGCATACATGCAAATACACATACACACACAAGTCACATATACATACACACATACACACATATACATGTTTTAGGGTTAAGGTTTTAGTATTAGGGTTTTAGGGTTTTACATACATACACACATGCATACACACATATACACATACATATACATACACACATGCACACATATGCATGTTTTAGGATCAGGGTTTTAGGGTTTTACATACATACAGACATATACACATACACACACACACACACACACATATATATATATATATATATATATATATATATATATATATATATATATATATATATATATATATATATATATATATATATATATAATATATATATATATATACACATATACATATATACATACACATATATATACACATGCATACACACAAGTCACATATACATACACACATACCCGCATATACATGTTTTAGGGTTAGGGTTTTAGGATTAAGGTTTTAGGGTTTTACATACATACACCTGCATACACAAGCATATACATGTACACATGCACACATATACATGTTTTAGGATTAAGGTTTTAGGGTTTTATGTACATACACACATCCATACACACATATACACATACACACACATATACATACATACACATACACAAATATATAAAGAATTAGGATTTTAAGATTAGTATTAGTATATATATTTCAAGGTATAAAAAACAAGGTTCTAGGAGAAATATTAGTATATATAATTAAATACATAAAAACAAGGATTTTAGGATTTATAATAGTAAATATACTTAAAACCTTAAAAACTAGGGTTCTAAAAAAATATTAGCATATATAATTAAATGTATAAAAAAATATGGTTTTAAGATCAATATTATTATACATAATTAAATATATTTAAAAATTTAGGATAAAAATTAATATATATACTTAATTATATATAAAAAATAGGGTTTTAAGATTAATATTAGTATATATAATAAAATATCCAAAAAATTAGGGTTTTAAGATGCAAATTAGTATATGTAATTAAATATATTAAAAACTAGAGTTTTAAGATAAATATTAATAAATAGATTTAAATACAAAAATAATTAGGGTTTAGGATTAATATTAGTACATATAATCAAATATATAAAAAAACAAGCTTTAAATATATATAACAGTATATATAATCTAACATATAAAAAACTAGGGTTTAAGTATTAATATTAGTATATACAATTAAATAGATAAAAACTATGTTGGGTTTTATGATAAATAATAGTATATATAATGAAATATGTAAAAAACTATGGTTGTAAAATTAATATTATTTTATATAAATGTATAATAAATTAAGATTCTAGGATTAATATTAGTATGTATAATTAAATATATAAAACGTTAGTACTTTAATATTAACAATAGTAAATATGCTTAAAAACTAGAGTTTTAGAATAAATATTGGTATATATAATTAAATGTAAAAAAGTTAAGGCTTTTGGATTAATATCAATATATATAAATAAATATACAAAAATATAGGGTTTTAAGATAAATATTAATATATGTACTTATTCACATACACACACAAGTCACATATACATGCACACTACACACATATCATGCTTTAGGGTTAGGGTTTTAGGATTAGGGTTTTAGGATTAGGGTTTTAGGATTAGGGTTTAGGGTTTTACATACATACACACATGCATACACACATACACATATACACACATATACACATACACATACATATACACATGCATACATGCAAATACACATACACGCATAAGTCACAAATACATAGACACATATACACATTTTAGGGTAAGGGTTTTATGGTTTTGCATACATACACACATGCATACACACATATACACATACATACACACACATATACATAAACACATGCACACATATACATATTTTAGGATAAGGTTTTAGGATTTCACATACATTCACACATGCATACACAAATATACACATATACACACATATACACATACACATATATATACACATGCATACATGAAAATACACATACATACACAAGTCACATATGCATACACACATATACATGTTTTAGGGTTAGGGTTTTGGGATTAGGGTTTTAGGGTTTTACATACATGCACACATGCATAGACACAGATACACATATACATACACACATGCACACATATAAATGTTTTAGGATTATGGTTTTAGGATTTTACATACATACACACATATACACATACACACGTATATACATACACATGTATATACACATGCATACATGCAAATACACATACACACACAAGTCACATATACATACACACATATACATGTTTTAGGGTTAGCATTTTAGGATTAGGTTTTTAGGGTTTTACATAGATACACACATGCATACACACACATATACATACACGCATGCACACATATACATGTTTTAGGATTAGGGTTTTAGGGTTTTACATACACACACGTGCATATACACATACACACATATATACATACATACACATACACATACACATACACACACACAAACATATAAATAAGTATGATTTTAGGATTAGTATTAGTATATATATTTCAATATATAAAAAATAGAGTTTTAGGATAGATTTTAGGATTTATAATAGTAGATATACTTAAAACCTTAAAAACTAGGGTTTTAAAATAAATATTAGTATATATAATTAAATGTATAAAAAAATAGGGTTTTAAGATCAGTATTATTATACATAATTAAATATATAAAAACAAGTTAGGATTATATATATATATATATATATATATATATATAGATAGATAGAAAAAAGGTTTTAGGATTAAAATTAGTACATATAATCAAATATATAAAATACTAGGGTTTTAGAATCAATTTGAGTATATATAATTAAATATATAAAAAACTAAGGTTTAGAGATGCATATTAGTATATATAATCAAACATATAAAAAACTATGGTTTTGGAACAAACATTAGTTTATATATCTAAATGTATAAGAAATTAAGGTTTTAGGATTAATATTAGTATTTATAGTTAAATATATAAAACATTAATACTTTAATATTTATAATAGTAAATATACTTAAAACCTAAGAAACTAGATTTTTTGGATAAATATTGGTATATATAATTAAATGTACAAAAAAATTAAAGGATTTTGGATTAATATTCATATATATATAAATAAATATACAAAAATCTAGGGCTTTAGGATACACATACACATACATACATGTTTTCGGGTTAGGGTTTTAGGGTTTTACATACACACACATATCTATACACATGCATACATGCAAATACACATACACATATACATGTTTTAAGGTTAAGGTTTTAGGAGTTTACATACATACACATGTATACCTACACACATGCACACATATACATGTTTCAGGAATAGGGTTTTAGGATTTTACATATAAACGCACATGCATTATTTGGAATGAGGTTGTCAGATTCACTAAGCCTTTTCTTAAGTGAGCTAGCATGAAATACTGGATAGATCTGGCTACCTCTGGAAGTTGGAGCTGTAGGCCATCTTTCCTATTCTCTTAACTATTGGGAAAGGTCCACAATACCTAGGAGATAATTTTGGACAAGGTTCTATTTTCATGGTTTCAGACCTAGATGGAACTCTAAGGTAGAATTGCTCTCCTACTTCAAAGTTGATGTCTCTCCTTTGAGGGTAATCATAAGCTCTAGCCCTATCCCGAGCTCTCCGAATGCTATCTTTAGCAAGCCTAAGCATATCATTCATCTCTTTGAAGAAGTCCATTGCACCTTAAACTTTCTCATTCTACAAGCCTACTGCATAAGGAGCTCTTGGTTGAAACCTGTACATAAGCATAAATGGACGTTGCCTAGTGGAAGAGTGCTTGGCACTATTATATGCAAACTCTACTATATGTAAGTACTCCTCCCAATTAGTTTGCCTTTCATTTACAGATGCTCGAAGCATATCCTCTAGGATTTGGTTAACTCTCTCTATTTCCCCATCTAGATGTGGATGCTCGGCCGTATTCATGCTAAGTTTGGTATCCAACCCTTTGAAAAGTGCTCTCCAAAAGTGGCTAGTAAAGTTCCTATCCCGATCAAAAACTATGTCTAAAGGAAGACCATATAGCCAACATAGGTTCTCTACAAATAGTCAAGCCAACTCAAGTGTCTTCACTATAGTACGTGTCGAAATAAATATAGCCCTTTTTGTTAACCTATCCACAATTACACAAACAGAGTCATGCCCTCTTTGTGTCTTAGGTGATACAACTATGAAATCCATGGAGATACTCTCCCACTTCCCATTGGAAATATCCAATGGATCGAGTAGTCCTCTGATCCTCAACCCTTCAACTTTATTGACCTAGCATTTAGTGCACTTAAGCACATACTCTAGGATGTCCTTATGAAGTCGAGGCCAATAAAATTTCCTCTTAACAAGATCATAAGTCTTCTTAACTCATGGGTGTCCCACATTAGGTGTGTCACGACACTCATACAAAATGTGAAATCTCATGTCAAGGTCTCTAGGGACACACACCTTACCCTTATATAAAATATATCCATCATGGATATTGTAATTCTTCCACTTGAATTCTTATTGAGTTCTCATAGATATTGCATCCTCATTGGAAACTTGTGTATCACGATCCCCTTTCTCTATCGCTTCCCAAATATCGAAATATGTAAGATCAAGCCTACATTTCCCTCTAATGGATCGAAGTAGCTCACTTGTTATCAGAATAAAACTCAATCCATTGAGCATAGGCATGCGGATAAGCAAATCAGCCACTACATTTAATTTTCCCCTCCTATACCTAAGCTCATAGTCAAACTCTTGAAGGGTCTCTGCCCAATCGAGCCTTACGACCTTTGAGGTTTTTTTTATTAGAGAGCCACTCAGTGCTCTCATGATCAAACACTATCTGACTTTGGCACCATATAGATAATGATGCCACTTCTTCAAAGGAAGGACAATTGCATACAATTCCTTCTCATAGACGGTGTAATTCTTGTAAGCACATTCTAGTTTTTTACTCTCAAAAGCTACTGGTTGACCATCCTAAGCTAAAACCGCTCGTATGGCAAAATCATTTGCATCAATCTCAACCACAAAGGGTTTATTGGGATTTGCTATATGCAAAAGTGGAGCTGTAACAATTGAAACTTTCAATTTTTCCATCCTTTGCTTCTATTCATCTTACCAATGAAAGGCTTTCCCTTTCCCTTTAAGCTTTTCTATCATTGGGACAACAATTTTGGCATAGTTCTTATTGATTCTTTGATGGAATCCCGATTAACCTAGGAAGATTTGCATCTCTTCCAGGTTCCTGGGATGTGGCCATTCTATAATAGCTCGTACTTTTTCAAGGTTCACCTTGATTCCATTTTGGGAGACTATATGCCCAAGGTAGCTAACCTCTGTTTTGAAAAATTCACACTTTGAATCCTCAGTAAAGAGTGCATTTTCCCTCAACACTTGTAATACTTTTCTTAAGTGTTCTTGTTCTAATCTACCATAGAGCAGAATATCATCTAAAAAATCTACTACAAACTGCTCTAGATAAAAGCTCAAGTGCCCATATCTAGTCTTGAACGTAGTTTTAGGGACATTCTCTACCTTAATCCTAATCTTATGATATCGTGATCTAAGATCAAGCTTGGTAAAATACCTCGCTTGATGTAATTGATCGAATAGGCATTGGAAACATATTTTTGTTAGTTACCTTGTTTAGTGCCCTATAATCAATGCATAATCTCATAGAGTTATCCCTCTTCTTAACTAGGAGCATTGACGATGCCCAAGGTGAATTACTAGGTCTAATGAAGCCTTTATCTACATAATATTGTAATTGATTCTCTACCTCCTCATGTTGAGAAACACTAGCCTATAAGGTTGCTTAAAAAATAGGATAGTGGTAGTAACTACCTCAATAGCATTCTCAATGTCTCCTCTCTCAGATGGTAGCCCTCTAGGTAAGTCACTGGGAAAAACATCTCTAAATTCAAACATGAGATCTTTAAACCTTTAACAATACACTCTTGCAAGAAAGAATTGTAAAAATTCATGTCCATATTTACATTTCTAGCATGAAAAAATACATCAAATGGTGTTTGTACCATGCTCAAAGTCCTGACTATACAATGAAAACATCTCCTATACATGTTGAAAATGACAAAGACTATACAACTCTAAAGATGAGATGAGAGGTGCACTAGATACATCTCTCTCTCCCTGTATAAAAAATTTACTTCCATTTCTTTCAAACTCAAGAGTGTTGTTTTGGTAACTGCATTTAAGTGTGTCTCGCAACCCCCATAGCCATTCTCTTCCTAAAACGAGATATGACCTTTCCATATTCATGATTTGGAAGTCCATATAGTCAATATAATCATGTATCTTGACTTACAAATTGGATATCATAGAATCCCCTATCCTACTATCCTCCTCTTCCATCATAGATATTATGTATTTATGTGCATGGGAATGCTCAGAATCTTAAGCTTCTTGACAGGAGCATAGTTTATGAAGTTACGAGTCATATATCATGACTTTCATCCTAGTCCCATGTACACTACCATGAAGTTTAACTGGGTCATGTGGTATAAATTGAGGTGATCATAATGGCTATGTCAAGTGTTTGCAATAGGTGGACTCCCGTTTTGCCCTTATCAGGAGCCATACTATTCTCTAGTCCTTTCTTCTTTTCTTCCCCCTTTCTGAGTGGACAATTCCACTAAACATGGTTGGAGACAAACCCCTAAAACACAAGTGTTCTCTCTTGGCCCTCTCATACTCCTTAGTAGGGAACCTATGCTCTTGTGGTCTTTATTTCTTGATAAAGATTTTGTTTTTCCCCATTGATACTTTCTTCTTGAACTTGGTTGTACTACGAGGTTTGAGGGGTGGATCCATCTCCATAGGAGTATATTTAGGACGGTTATGATCCTCATAAATATGAGCATACTTGATTGCCTCCTCAAAAGTCTTAGGTGTATTCCATCTTACCTCTCTCTTGATGGCTTTCTTTAAGCCCCTAAAAAACCCTCTGGTTTTCTGAAATCATCCAAACCCTTAAGTTTCGGTATGATCTCTCAATAGTGGGATATGTAGATTAACAAAGGCCTACCTCTCTGAGTGATCCTATCCCACTCATCCCAATTCCTCTCTTCCTCACTATTAGGAAGAAACTCTTTCAAGAAAGAGTTTCAAATTGAGTCTAGTTTGTAGGGATGGAATTTGCCTCTTTAAGACTCATCTAGATGCAGATCATTCCACTTTTGCAAGAAAGTGTAGACCGCATCCTTATTTCTCTCACGGTCATCCCCTGTAAAGGTTGGTGGCTTGAGATCTTTCAGGAGGGGAGTTTCCCTAGAACTATCTCCTTGATGCTTTTTAGGAAAAGGAATATCCTTCCTAACCATCTCAATTGTACGAAGAGTAGGCATCTCTTTTTCCTTCCTAGCTAGGAAAGACGTAACAGGTGTATCTAGTGAGATCATCTGAGACTTAAGTTGTTCAATGAGAGAAGTCATGCTACCAATGTTTCTCTCTAACCTAAGAGTTTTTTCCTTGAGTCTACTGCAGACATGCAGTGCTCATGAGAAGATGGATCAAAACTACAAACAGTAGTAAATGCCCATCCTTCTTCCTGCACAAGATTAGCAGAATCTGTTTTTTGTGTAGAGGCCTTTGCAACAACCATTCTGACCTCTTTCTTCATTGCCTCTTTAGCAGCCAGTTTTGGACGACTCTTTATGACATGATCATTTGCTTTACAATATTTGCAAAACAATTTCTTCTTTTCTAATTTCTTTTCATCTTTCTCTTCCTTCTTCGAATGTGGAGCATTTGCAGATTTCTGCTTACTAGTAGAAGAGCTCCATTTACCTTTGCCCTTCTGACTAATGAGGAAAGCTTGATCTACAACACGCATAATAGACCTATTCTACCTAGACTGGTCTTCTTGCAATAGAATAGAGACTAACTCCTCAAATGACAAGGCATTCGGATTGCCTTTCATCATCAAACGAAGAGTAGAAGCAAAACTTTGATATGAGTCAAGAAGACCATTTAGAATGGCCTACACAAGTGAGCTATCTGGTATAAAAGATCAGCAAAAATCAATTGTTCTTTCAAATCCTTGATCTTTGTGAGAAAATTGTCCATAGAATCACCTTCATTCATGTGCTCAGCTCTCCAATTGTTTTCGGAGGTAAGCAACACAAGCCTCATTCGTAGCATGGTACAATGTGGTAAGTGTATCCCAAGCATCCTTAGTTGTTCTACAAGAGTGAATGTGAGAATAATGGCACATTTGACAGACAAATATATCATGCATGTGCCTGAGCATCTTTGCCATCCCAATGAATTTGCTCTACGGTTCGTGCAACCAAAACAACAACACGAACAGGAATCTGTAGAATATTATCATATTCGACACCATCTCCATCAGCTCCAACACCTGTATTTGCAGTACTTGTATTCATAGGTGTAACATGACGTCTTTCAACACCCTGCATAATATTCCATAGTCCTTTTGCGACCAATGCATGATGCATCATATAAGCCCATAATGGGTAGTTGGTACCATCCAACTTATCCTCAAAAGCCAACACACGGAATCCATCACTGCTTTCAACCATGGCTGGTGACTAAAATACCTTGATGCAGAAAATTGACTGTATCTCAAAAAGTTGAACAGAACTACCTAGACAAATTTTGCAAAATCTTTAGCAGACTTTGAGATGCTTATATTGGCAAACCAAAACTGGTATATACCTCTGGCACAAAAAGAGGAAATAGCCTACACAAGTGCTCTGATATGAGACTGCAACTGGGGAGGTGTAGATAACGCCCTAGATGAAGCAGTGACCTGCTCTGATACTAATTATTGGAGTTAGACATCTGCAGAAGCACGCGAACAACACAAGGAAGAAGAAGAAGTTTGGAGCACAACACACAATGCTGAATGTATTACCACTGTTGATATATTTAGGTAGTGATGTGTGTGAACACTCTAGGACCGCCGGGGCACTTTTTTCCCTCTTTAGGAGGTTTTTTTCCCCCGGCTTGTATATACGCCTATTGCCCTAATGGGCTACTTATCTTTGTACATTCTCTAGTAATACATTCAGTATTGTGTGTTGTGCTCCAAGCTTCTTCTTCTTCTTTGTGTTGTTCGCGTGCTTTCGCAGACGTCTAACTCCAACTATTGGTATCAGAGCAGGTCGTCGCTTCTTCTAGGGTGCCGTCAACACTCCTCCGTTTGCAGTCTCAGATTCGCACGAAATTTGGTGAGCATACTCAGGGTGTTTCCGAGATCAAAACATCTTCGCTATGTGGTGCCAAAATCGCGATCTGAGCTCGTTTCGGCCTCCGAACGCACTATCACAGCGCTTGTGCAAGCTATTTCGTCCTTTTGTGCCAAAGGTATATCCCAGTTTCTGTTCGCCAGTTTAAGCATCTCGAAGTCTGCTACAGGTCTAGCAGAACTCGTCTGGGCAGTTCCGTTCAACTTTTTGAGATACAGTCAATTTTCTGCATCAAGGTATTTTAGTCACCGGCCATGGCTTAAAGCAGTGATGTATTCCGTATGTTGGCTGTTGAGGATAAGTTGGATGGTACCAACTACCCATTATGGGCTTATATGATGCGACATATACTGGTTGCAAAAGGATTGTGGAACATTGTGCAGGGTGTTGAAAGACGTCCTGTTACACCTGTAACAATAGGTACTGCAAATACAGGTGTTGGAGCTGATGAAGATTGTGTCGAAGATTATATTCCACAGATTCCTGTTCGTGCTGCTGTTTCTGTTGCACCTACTGCAGAGCAGATTCGTTGGGATGGCAGAGATGCCCAGGCACATGCATTGATAGCTTTGTCTGTCAAACGTGCCATTATTCCTCACATTCGCTCTTGCAGAATAGCAAAGGATGCTTGGGATACACTTACCACTTTGTACCAGGCTAGGAATGAGGTTGGTGTTGCTTACCTCCAAAAACAGTTGGAGAGTGAGCACATGAATGAAGGTGATTCTATGGACAATTTTCTTACAAAGATCAAAGACATGAAGGAACAATTGATTTCTGTTGATGAGGTTATACCAGATAGCTCACTTGTGCAGACCGTTCTGAATGGTCTTCCCGATTCATATCAGAGTTTTACCTCTACTCTTCGGTTGATGATGAAAGGCAATCCGAATGCCTTGTCATTTGAGGAATTAGTCTCTGTTCTATTGCAGGAAGATCAGTCCAGGCAGAACAAGTCCATTATGCGTGTTGCAGATCAAGCTTTCTTGGCTAGTCACAAGGGCAAAGGAAAATGGAGCTCTTCTACTAGTAAGCAGAAATTTGCAAATGCTGCACAATCGAAGAACCAGGATAAAGATGAGAAGAAATCAGAAAAGCAGAAATTGTTCTGCAAGTACTGTAAAGGAAATGATCATATTATAAAGAACTGTCCAAAACGGGCTGCTAAAGAGGCAAAGAAGAAAGAGGCTGGAATGGTTGTTGCAGAGGCCTCTACACCAAAAACAGAGTCTTCAAATCTTGTGTAGGAAGAAGAATGGGCGTTTACTATTGTCTGCAGTTTTGACCTATCTTCTCATGATCAGCGCATGTCTGCAGTAGACTCAGATGTTTGGTACTTTGACAGTGGGGCGACCAAACATATTACCTCGCAGCGCAGTTTCTTCTCTTCACTCGAGCCTGCCCCTACAAGGAATACTGTCACATGCGCCAATAACTCCTCTTATCCTGTTATGGGAGTTGGTAAGATCATTCTGACTACTCCTGATGGTAGTTCTTTCACTTTGTCAGATGCTTTATTTGTGCCAGGGATAAAAAAGAACCTGTTATCAGTTTCTGCATTAGCCAAGATTGGCTTGGTTGTGAAATTCTTTGATGACAGGTGTACAGTCCATGATCTCTCAAATGGCGATGTGATTATTGCTTCTGGCATTTTATGTCGTGGGCTGTATAAGCTCATAGACTATGAAAGATCTGTGAATGATTCGGCATGTGCAGTTCATGATTCTCAGGCTATGTCAGATGCAAAGCTTTGGCATGCACGCTTTGGTCATCTGAATTTTGCTAGTTTGTTACGCCTACAGAAATCTGAAATGGTGTCCTCTTTGCCCAAACTTGAGGCACAAGGAAAACATGTTTGTGAAGGCTGTATTTTGGGCAAAATGCAGCGTTCTTCCTTTCCAAAAGATGGTTTAGTTCGGGCTATGCAGAAATTGCAGCTTGTACATAGTGATGTCTTTGGTCCTATGCAGACACCCTCTTTTGGAAATTACCTTTACTTCGTGACTTTCATTGATGATTTTTCCAGGCATGCATGGGTATATCCACTCAAAGCAAACTGCGAAGTGTTCATGTTCTTCAAACAATTTTTGGTTTTGGCTGAAAATCTATCAGCATGTAAAATGGGCACTCTCCGTTCTGATTGAGGGGGGGAATATATGTCTTCAAATTTTAATGCATTTTTGGCTGAACGTGGGATAAAACACCAGTGTACAGTGCCGTATAGACCTCAACAGAATGGAGTTGTTGAACGAAAGAACAGGTCACTCATGGAGATGGCGAGGTGCATGGTCAAAAGTCAGGCTTTACCACATAGTTTCTGGCTTGAGGCTGTCATGTGTGCAGCATATGTACTGAACAGGTGTCCCACTTAAGCGTTGCAGTCTATCACTCCATATGAGGCTTGGCATGACCGCAAGCCATCTGTTGCTCATCTGTGTGTTTTTGGTTGTTTGGCATATGCATTAGTGCCTGAACAACATAACAGAAAATTGGATGATAAGGCAGTAAAATGTATTTTTGTTGGGTACAGTTCTGAAAGTAAAGGCTATCGTCTGTATCATCCACAGACTAAACACATTCTGGTTAGCCGTGATGTTGTCTTTGTGGAAGATGCTATTCAACCATTGCTTTCATATACTAAGGAGACATCTGTTAGCTCCAAAGACATGTATGATACTTTGATGCCTCTTTTTACAGGTGGACACGCTAGTGCTGGTCCTAATGAGGCAACTTCTTAGCCTTTGCAGGTTTCATATGATGATGAAGATCATTCCATTTCTGATGCAGATTTACATGATGCACTTGTTGATGAGAGAGCTGATATTGAGCAGGCAAAAACTATGCCAAAATGGCTGATGCAGACTTTGCGTGACAGCAAACTAGATGCACCTTTGTCATATCATACTTGTTCAGGCTCTCATAGTACCTCCTTTGCATGAGATTGCTATGCTATGACTGCATCTAGTCTCTGTGATGAGAATGAGCCTGTTTCTTTTGATGAAGCACAAAATTCAGAAAATTGGATGGCTGCTATGCAATATGAATATGATGCTATAATGAAGAATGGTACATGGTCTTTATGTGACTTGCCTCCTGGCAAGAAGGCCATTGGCACTAAGTGGGTATACAAGCTGAAGCGTAAACCTGATGGTACAGTTGATAGGTATAAGGCTAGGCTTGTTGCAAAGGGTTATGCACAGGAAAGAGGCATTGATTTTGATGAGACCTTTGCACCTACATGCCGTATGACTACTGTTCGGAGCATTTGTGCACTTGCATCCCATCATGGCTGGAATGTACATCAGTTGGACATTAAAACAGCATTTCTAAATGGTGACTTGCATGAAGAAGTGTATGTTTTTTAGCCCCGTGGCTTTGTGCAGAAAGGGCATGAAAACCAGGTTTGCAGGTTAAAGAAGGCATTATATGGTTTAAAGCAAGCACCACGTGCTTGGTATGAGAAGATACATGCCTATCTGATTGCACATGGTTTTGAGAACAGTCCAACTGAAAGCACCTTATATGTTAAACGTGCTAATGATGTGCTTCTGATCATTGTTGTCTATGTTGATGACATGCTGCTCACTCGTCGTATTGAGACACATATTGCTAATTTCAAAGCTGATTTGCATGCCTCATTTGAGATGTCTGATTTGGGGCATTTGCATCACTATTTGGGCATTCAGTTTATGCACGTTGATGGTGGAATGGCTTTGTGTCAAACGAAATATATTGACACATTATTGCAGCGTTTTGGCCTTGAAGACTGTAAGCCTATTGCCACTCCTATGGAGACAGGTTTACGATTGAGTCTTCATGATGTTGGAGATGCATTTGATGCTGTTCTCTATCAACAGGCTGTTGGATGCTTGATTTACTTATGCATTACTCGGCCAGATATTCAGTTTGTTGTCTCACAGATGAGCAGGTTTATGCATTGCCCAGGAGTCACGCATTGGAAAGCGGTTAAGCGCATCTTTCGCTACTTGAGTGGTACTCGGCTACTTGGGTTGTTTTATCCCAAGGGGGGATCACTACCGCTAGATTTGCATGCTTTTTCTGACTCAGATTGGGCTAGTTGCCAGTTAAGAGATGTTTGTAGACATCATTAGTTTTGTAGGTTATTGAACCTTTTACCATTATGACATTGAAGGAGGGATTGTTTGAAACAATGGTTACAATCCTCAACAAAATATAGTTTAAATAAAAGTCTTTATAGGTCTATCTTTAAGCAAGAGTGTGTGGTGCCTTGGCTAAATAAAATACCTCCCAAAGAACCCACTAGGGATGGATTCCCGACAGGCACACCATAGCTGGCATATTTTTTCCCGA
Organism: Ceratopteris richardii; assembly: GCA_020310875.1. NCBI lineage: Eukaryota > Viridiplantae > Streptophyta > Polypodiopsida > Polypodiales > Pteridaceae > Ceratopteris > Ceratopteris richardii. The sequence goes on along the minus strand of CM035408.1, from coordinate 24,648,321 downwards.
AATACATTTTTTGGTGTCAATATTCACAGTCTATTTTTGGTGGAGATTTTTGTCCATTGTGACCATTGTTTCCAACAAGTAATTCATTTGTATCATGAGTGCTTAGTAAAATTGAAGGATGGAACTAAGGAGAATTCCACTTGGGAATGAGTTTCCACAATACAATAAAGATTAGCTTCTTTGAAGTTTAAATTTGGAAATGATGATGAATGAATGCATGTTCTTGTAGGCTAGCATATGAGACTCTAGGGATTGCCTATGGCTGTATATATAGATATTTTTAAGGTAAAAAATATTTTCAAGGGGGAGAGAATATTATAAAGTGACTTAACCAAGAAGATTAAGTCAAGACCAAGGTTTTCTCGAGATTAGGCAAACAAGTACCTTGGTCTAGTGGTTAAGTTCAAGGATGGGAAGGATGAGGTCCTATATTTAAATCTCACAGAGACATGGATGACAATTTTGCCCAAAAAGTCAAAGGCCTTTTAGAAGGCTCAACTTGAGTTGACTCAAAATGACTAAGACACATCATTGACCAACCACTCGAGTAGACTCTAAAGGACTAGGACATGTGGGAAACATGTATTGACTTGCTTTGTTGGACTACCCCTTGATGAGGGCTATTATATGAGCCTTTTTTTGGATGGAGGGTCATTCATTCATCATCCTTCTTGCAAAAACTTTTGCTATTATAAATTCCCACCAAGTATGAATAGTATACTTATTTTTGAACAAAAAGACTCCAAAACTTCATGAAAACTAGGTGGATTGGGATTCTTTTTCAAATATATAGAAGCTACACCATTGTGGCTCTACTAGCAATGTTATGCTATGTCTTGATGCATGAGAAATGACTTGCAACTCATCATACAACCAACTATTATATAGCTTACACTGAAGGGGAGTTTCACTAGGCAAGTGCACATGTCTGCCACGTGTCTTAGTACTCTAAGTAGAAATTATACATTTGTGTGCCATGTGTCCTACTACATGATTTTAAAAGGATCTATAAATATTTGAGCAAAATACTTATCCCATGTCCCCCACTTGGATTTCGAACCCAAGACCTCCTCCTTCCTATCCCTTATACTTAACCACTACACTAAGATTCTTGCTTGCCTAGGGCTCAGAGAACCTTAGCCCTATCTTGACCTTTAGTCTTGCCAAGGCTTGATTTACAACATCCATCTAGCAATATTAATTTGAACCATTGAGTGACTCACATGAATGCTTTGTGGCACTTTTTTGAGACTCATCTAGAGAAGTGGTTTGGGGGAGGTAGAAAGCTCCCCTATCTCTATGCTTTGTATGACATACCCTTCTTTTTAAGCCCGGTTTCTTCCTAAAAAATGGTATTGTAAGGTTTCCAAGAAAGAGATAACAATGATCATGTCCATTGAATCCCATATTTACGTATACATTGTCATCAAGACATGTAGTGGTTGACCTCATACGTCCTCTTGCAAAGCCTTTTGGGAAGGTAATTGAAAATTGGGAAATTATCTCTGAATGATGCTTATCCTTTTCCATGTAGCAATATCATTTTGACTACCTTTCCATTTTATTAAGCATGGTTTATATAGGTGCCTTTTAGTCCATTTCTCTCAAGTGCAAAGTATAGTTTGTGTTGAAAGACTTGAACAAAGATAGGAGCTACAAATTTACTATAAGAAATGACCTACTTTTATCTTCAGTGGGCTCATATGAGATCCCTTGTGGATTAGACTATCCTATGGTAGTTGTAGTTTGTAAGCCATCTTTCTTAAGTATTTTGAAAGGACCTCGATACCTATGAGACAACTTTGCACAAGGTTTAAGTTGAGGTGGAACTCTATATTATACTTTCAAAAGTGAATTTTTTTCTTACAGGGTTAGCATAGGGTCTAACTCTATCTTATGTTAGAATTTGCTCATATTCCATCTCATTTGTAATGTTGATATATTTAGGTAGTGATGTGTGTGAACACACTAGGACCGCCAGGGCACTTTTTTCCCTCTTTAGGAGGTTTTTTTCTGTCGGCTTGTATATACGCCTATTGCCCTAGTGGGCTACTTATCTTTGTACATTCTCTTGTAATACATTCAGTATTGTGTGTTGTGCTCCAAGCTTCTTCTTCTTCTTCTTGTGTTGTTCATGTGCTTCTGCACATGTCTAACTCCAAAAATTGGTATCAGAGCAGTTTGCCGCTTCATCTAGGGTGTCATCGACACTCCTCCGGTTGTACTCTCAAAATCGCACGAATTTTGGTGAGCATACTTAGGGTGTTTCAGAGATTAAAATGGCTTCACTTTGTGGTCCCGAAATCGTGATTTGAGCTCGTTTTGGCCTCTGAATGCACTGTCACAATGCTTATGTAGGCTATTTTGTCTTTTTGTGCCAAAGGTATATACCAGTTTTGGTTCGCCAGTATACGCGTCTCGAAGTCTACTATAGGTTTTGTAGAATTCATCTCGGGACTTATGTTCAACTTTTTGAGATATAGTAAATTTTCTGCATCAAGGTATTTTAGTCACCGGCCATGGCTGAAAGCAGTGATGTATTTCGTATGTCGGTTGTTGAGGATAAGTTGGATAATACCAACTACCCATTATGGGCTTATATGATGCGACATGTATTGGTTGCAAAGGGACTGTGGAATATTGTGCAGAGTGTTGAAAGACATCCTGTTACATCTGTGAATACAAGTACTACAAATACAGGTGTTGGAGCTGATGGAGATGGTATCGAAGATGACGATATTCTGTAGATTCCTGTTCATGTTGTAGTTTCTGTTGCACCTACTGTAAAGCAAATTTGTTGGGATGGCAGAGATGCTCAGGCACATGCATTGATAGCTTTGTCTGTCAAACATGCCATTATTCCTCACATTCACTCTTGCAGAACAACTAAGGATGCTTGGGATACACTTACCACATTGTACCAAGATAGGAATGAGGTTTGTGTTTCTTACCTCTGAAAACAGTTGGAGAGTGAGCACATGAATGAATGTGATTCTATGGATAGTTTTCTAACAAAGATCAAAGACTTGAAGGAACAGTTGATTTTTGTTGATAAAGTTATACCAGATAGCTCACTTGTGCGGCCCGTTTTGAATGGTCTTCCTGATTCATATCAGAGTTTTGCTTCTACTCTTTGGTTGATGATGAAAGGCACTCCAAATGCCTTGTCATTTGAGGAGTTCGTCTCTGTTCTATTGCAGGAAGATCACTCGAGGTAGAACATGTCCATTATGTGTGTTGCAGATCAAGCTTTCCTAGCTAGTCAGAAGGGCAAAGGAAAATGGAGCTGTTCAACTCGTAAACAAAAATCAGTTAATTTTGCACATTCGAAGAAGGAAGACAAAGATGAGAAGAAATCAGAAAAGAAGAATTTGTTTTGCAAGTACTGTAAAGGAAATGATCATATCATAAAGAACTACCCTAAACTGGCTGCAAAAGAGGCAAAGAAAAAAGAGGTTGGAATGGTTGTTGCAGAGGCCTCTACTCCAAAAATAGAATCTCCTAACCTTGTGTAGGATGAAGAATGGGCGTTTACTACTTTTTGCAATTTTGACCCATATTCTCATGAGCAGTGCATGTGTGCGGTAGAATCAGATGTTCGGTACTTTGATAGTGGGGCAACCAAACATATTACCTCCCAACGCAGTTTCTTCTCTTCACTCGAGCCTGCCCCTACAGAGAATACTTTCACATGCGCGAACAACTCCTCTTATACTGTCATGGGAGTTGGTAAGATCATTCTGACTATTGATGATGGTAGTTCTTTCACTTTGTCAGATGCTTTATTTGTGCCAGGGATCAAGAAGAATGTGTTATTAGTTTCTGCATTAGCCAAGATTGGCTTGGTTGTGAAATTTGTTGATGACAGATGTATAGTTCATGATCTGTCAAATGCCGATGTTATGATTGCGTCTGGCATTTTATGGCATGGCTGTATAAGCTCATAGACTATGAAAAATCAATGAATGATTTGGCATGTGAAGTACATGATTTTCAGGCTATGTCAGATGCAAAGCTTTGGCATGCAGGCTTTGGTCATCTGAACTTTGCTAGTTTGTTATGCCTACAAAAATCTAACATGGTGTCCTCTTTGCCCAAACTTGAGGCACCTAGTAAACATGTATGTGAAGGTTGTATTTTGGGCAAAATGCAGCGTTCCTCATTTCCAAAATATGGTTCAGTTTGGGCTACTCAAAAATTGAAGCTTGTTCATAACAATGTCTATGGTCCTATAGACACCCTCTGTTGGAAATTATCTTTACTTTATGACTTTCATTGATGATTTTTCCAGGCATGCATGGGTATATCCACTCAAAGCAAAGTCCAAAGTGTTTATGTGCTTCAAACAGTTTCTGATTTTAGCTGAAAATATGTCACCATGTAAAATGGACACCCTCCCTTCTGATCGAGGGGAGGGATATATGTGTTCTGATTTTAATGCATTTCTGGCTGAACGTGGGATAAAACACGAGTGTACAATGCCATATACACCTCAACAAAATGGATTTGTTGAACGAAAGGAGAGGTCACTCATGGAGATAGTGAGGTGTATGGTCAAGTGTTAGGCCTTACCACATAGTTACTGGCTTGAGGCTATTATGTGTGCAACATATGTACTTAACATGTGTCCCACTAAAGCACTACAGTCTATCACTCCATATGAGGCTTGGCATGATCGCAAGCCATCTATTGCTCATCTGCGTGTTTTTGGTTGTCTTGCATATGCATTAGTGCCTAAACAATATCGTAGAAAATTGGATGATAAAGTAGTAAAAGGTATTTTTGTTGGGTACAATTCTGAAAGTAGAGGCTATCATCTGTATCATCCACAGACTAAACGCATTCTAGTTAGTCGTGATGTTGTTTTTGCGGAAGATGCTATTCAACCATTGCTTTCATGTACTAAGGAGACATCTGTTAGCTCCAAATACATGTATAATACTTTGTTGTCTCTTTTTATAAGTGGACAATCTAGTGCTGGCCCTAATGAGGCAACTTCTCAGCCTTTGCAGGTTTCATGTGATGATGAGATCATTCCATTTCTGATGCAAATTTACATGATGCACTTGTTGATGAGAGAGCTAATATTGATAAGGCAAAAACTATGCCGAAATGGCTGGTGCAAACTTTGCATGACAACAAATAAGATGCACCTCTGTCATATTGTACTCAATCAGGCTCTCATAGTGCCTCTTTCGCACGAGATTTCTATGCTCTGGTTGCTTCTAGTCTCTGTGATGAGACTGAACCTGTTTTGTTTGATGAAGCACAAAATTCTGAATGTTGGATGGCTGCAATGCAATCTGAATATGATGTTATAATGAAGAATGGTACTTGGTCTTTATGTGACTTGCCTCCTGGCAAGGAGGCCATTGGTAAAAAGTGGGTATACAAGTTGAAGCGTAAACCTGATGGAACAGTTGACAGGTATAAAGCTACTCTTGTTGCAAAGGGTTATGCGCAAGAAAGAGGCATTGATTTTGATGAGACCTTTGCACCTACTTGTTGAATGACTATTGTTTGTAGCATCTATGCACTTGCAGCTCATCATGGTTGGAATGTACATTAGTTGGATATCAAAACAACATTTCTGAACGGTGAGTTGCATGAAGAAGTGTATGTTTTTTAGCCCCATGGCTTTGTGCAAAAAGGGCATGAGAACCAGGTGTGCAGGTTAAAGAACGCATTGTTGGAAGCAATGTCCAACAATGGTCCAAAACATCTCATTACTAGCTATAATATAGATAATTGTTGTATAATCCATATGAAAGCCATGCGGGTAGCATGGTTAAAGAAAATCTCTCTCAAAGAGGGCGCATGTGTTCGAGTCCCGCCACCAGCAATGCTCATTGTAAGGTGATTCTTCACATGAAAATCAAGGCGCAAGCGAAGCTTTTCGCATTGTGTTTTTTGAAGGTGCTGATTAGCGATTGTATACTTTTATGCTTTTGTGTTTTACATAATGGGCACATCTTCACATCTTGAAGGCTATATAAGAGGCCATAGTCTCATAGTTGAGATATCACTGAAGCAATCACTCAAGGAGAGTCAAGATACTTGGTGATCAACAAGCTATCTTCTCAACCTACTCAAGGAGAACTTGGAGGAGAACTTGGAGGAGATCTTGGAGGCTATTTTGGAGGAGGAGTTCTCACACTCCTATAGGAGTTTTGGTCTACATATTGGTGATTATCTGGAGGAGATTCTGCCAGCTTACCATCAACATCCATAGCAAGTCTATTTTTGTTCTTAGTTGTTAGATCACTCGTTTCTAATTCAAATTGATCAGAATTTGGGTTTGTTGTATGACAGTTCTAAATTATTCTTATCTTCCATATTCTCATGCACACACTCTTCATACCTCTTGGGCACATAATCTCTTGTATCTAGTTCCTATTTTTGCCTAGATATGGATATTGTCAGTTTGTATCATATTCACACATTGTAATTTGACATTCATATATAAGTTAGTGTAGGTGAAGCTCATAGCTTACCGTTACACTTGAAATCTCGTCTATTCTTTGTCTATCTCTCACTGATCTATTTTTTAGTCTTAAGGAGTGTATGTTAAGGTTCATTTGTTGGAAGATCCTGTAAACCTATGAATTTATTATTATTGGGACCCATATCACTTCCAACATTGTTACCATTAGTGTCCATGTGAAAGTCCAAATGGCCACTGGACACTTCTTTATATATGTTCTTTAATAAAACATATAGTGGCCTTGTCATCCACAGACTGCATGTTCAACCACATTTGTGAAACCTAAGAAGTCTGTCTTCGTGCTCCCTGTGTACTGTGTTTTTTGTGTATTCTGCATCATTTGTGCGAAGTATTGTGTGCGGTCTCAGGAGCTTGGTTTTCTACTCCGAGCATATCATCGTGGAGCTCTCGAGAAGGAGAGCGCACTGTGGTGCATTGTCGTCGAAATACTTCATTGGTATCAGAGCAGTTTGACACAAAAAGCTTTGTTCCGTTTGTGCAAGCGAAGCGAGCACCCCCCCTAAGGCTTTCTCCAAGGCTTACGACTAAGGCGGCGACCAAGGCATAGACCTTGGCATCCGACTCACTGAGGTCACCATTGGCGCCATTGGCTGCACGCGAGGGAGGACCTCAACGATCAAGGAAGATAGAGGTTCTCACATTACAAGAAATAGGGGGCGTAGTGACACCCCCGAATTGAAGAAAAAAATGGGATTCGTCGCTTATGCGATGCTAGCATCGCATAAAGCAACAGTCCTCTTTTTGGGTCCCTTTTTTTTTTTACGAGCGATCATTGCATAAGTGATGGTAGCATCGCTTATACGACACTAAAAGTATGCATCGCAAATAGCATCGCTAACTAGCCATGTTGGCAAACTGGCTGCGACATTTTAGTGTCGCATAAGTGACGTACTGTGTTCCAGAGGGTCGCATAAGCGATGCTCTGGAATGTTTAAAAAAAAAAATTATTTCTCCCGGCACATTTGTATCGGGATTTGGACGCGAGAGAGCGAGAGAGAGAGAGAGAGAGAGAGAGAGAGAGAGAGAGAGAGAGAGAGAGAGAGAGAGAGAGAGAGAGAGAGATCTATCGTTGAAGCCAGGTATGCATGCACACACACATACACATACACACACATACACATGCATACACACACACACATATACACACATAGACACACACACACACATACACACACATATACACACATACACACATAATGATGCATACATGCACATATACATGCATACACACACATATGCATACATAATGCACATGCATACATACACATACATAATGCATACACACACATATGCATACATAATGCATACACACACATACACACACATATGCATATATACATGCATACACATACAGACATAGACACATACACACACATAGACACATACACACACATAAACACATACACACTCATAGACACACACATACACATAGACACACACACATACACACACATATATATACACACACACATAGACACATACACACATAATGATGCATATACACACATACACATGCATACACACACACATACACACACACATACACACACATACACACATACACACATATATGCATACACACACATAGAGAGACACGCACACACATACACATACATGCATACATATGCGTACATAATGCATATGCATACATAATACTTACATGCATACACACACATATGCATACATAATGCACATGCATACATACACATACATAATGATACATACACATACATAATGCATACACACACATATGCATATATAATGCACATGCATACATACACATACATAATGCATACACATACATCATGCATACACACATATACACACACATATGCATACATACATGCATACACATAGACACATACACACATACACACACATAGACACATACACACACACAAACACATACACACTCACAGACACACACACATACACATAGACACACACACACATACACACACACACATAGACACATACACACATAATGATGCATACACACACATACACATCCATACACACATACACACACACATACACACACACATACACACATACACACATACACACACATATATGCATACACACACACATAGAGAGACATACACACACATACATGCATACATATGCATACATAATGCATATGCATATGCATACATAATGCATATGCATATGCATACATACATACTTACATGCATACACACACATATGCATACATAATGCATACACACACATACATACACATATGCATACATACATGCATACACATACACACATAGGAACATACACACACATAAACACATACACACTCATAGACGCACACACATACACATACACATACACACACACATACACAAACACATATACACACACATACACACATACACACACATACACATGCATACACACATACACACACACATACACATACACACACATATATGCATACACACACATAGAGAGGCATACACATACATGCATACATATGCATACATAATGCATATGCATATGCATACATACATACTTACATGCATACACACATATGCATACATAATGCACATGCATATGCATATGCATACATACATGCATACACATACACACATAGACACATACACACTCATAGACACATACACACTTACACACACACATCCATACACATTTACACACACATACACATGCACACCGACACATATATATATATACACATGTATATACACACGTAGACACACACACATACACACATAGACACACACACATACACATACACACAAATATACACACATAGAGACACACACTTACACACACACATTCACACACATCCACACACATTTACACAAGAAATGAGGCTCGGGTTGCTTATCTCCAAAAATGGTTGGAGAGTGAGCATATGAATGATGGATATTTTCTGGATACTTTTTTGACAAAGATCAAAGATTTGAAGGAGCATTGATTTCTTGTGATGAAATCTTTCCAAATAGTTCACTTGATTGTTCTAAATGGTCTTAGAAATTCATATCAGAGTTTTTCTTATTTTCTTCGATTGATGATGAAAGGCAATCTAAATGCCTTAACACTTGAGGATTTTTTCTTTGTTTTGTCTCAAGAAGATCATTCCAAGCACAACAAGTCAATAATGTGTGTTGCATATCAACATTTCTTAGCTAGTCAGAAGTGCAAAGGTAAATGGAGCTCATCTACTAGTGAGCAGAAATCTGCTAATGTTGCACAATTGAAGAAGGAAATCAAAGATGACAATAAAATAGGAAAGCTGAAACAATTTTGCAAGTACTTTAAGGCAAATGATCATGTTATAAAGAGTTGTTCTAAATTGGATGCAAAAGAGGCAAGGAAGAGTTCGCTAATCTTATTTAGAATGAAGAATGGGCATTTACTATTGTTTGCAGCTATGATGCATCTTCTCATAAGTAGTGTATGTCCGCAATAGACTTTGATGTTTGGTACTTTGATAGTGGGGCAACCAAACATATTACCTTGCAATGGAGTTTCTTCAATTCACTTGAGCATGTCCCTACAAGGAATATTATCACATATGCTAAAAAATCCTTTTATCTTGTAATGAATGGCAATTGGTAAGATCATTCTAGCTACTACTAATGCTAGTTCTTTCATATTATCAAATGCTTTATATATCCTAGGGATGAAGAAAAATACGTTCTCAGTTTCAGTATTAGCCAAGATTGGCTTGATTATCAAATTTGTTGATGATGGATGTACAATTCATGATCTTTCAAATACTGATGTTATTATTGCTTCTTATGTCGTGAGTTGTATAAGCTCATAGACTATGCAAAATCTATGGATGATTCAACATATGAAATTCAAGATTCTCAAGCTGTCTCATATGCAAAGCTTTGGCATGTACACTTTGGTCGTCAAAATTTTGCTAGTTTTCTTTACTTCTAGAAATCCAAAATGGTATCTGTTACTAGGATCTTAATTCACATGCAGACAGAGAAAATAAATATGTGAAGAGATGAGACAATACACAAGATTGGGTGCAATATCCTTCAATGCACTCTGCTTCGAAAGGTCCACAAAGTGCATGTATTTATACGTTTTTCCATTACATCAAAATAAGGATTATAATGAGGGAGGCTTTGAAAAGCAAGCATGAGAATAAAATTTGTTGTTTTTCCATTACATTGAAATAATGGTTACAATGAGGGAGGCTTTGAAAAGTAAGCGTGAATAAAAGTTTCCCTCTTTTACAGAGAGCCTTTGTATGTGTAAATATGTATATGTGAATTTTTTTGTGTATGTAAATAATTAGATTATTAATATCAAATACCATTATTTGTAGATTCTGATCAATCAGATGGAACTCCACCACTCTCTACTCATGGTGCAACGACTATATACTATAAGTATATCAAACATTTAATTTTAAATATATTTGATGGATACATAACTTATATATTTTTTTGTTTCTTATTATAATCAGATTCTGATCAATGAGAGGGTACTCCACCACCTCCTACCCATGCAACGACTTCACATGTGTCCTCCGATAGGAATTATGATGAATTTTACTATCAAGAGCACAAAATCCACAGAATCTAAAGTTAGGAGTTGCATTAGATTGGGTTAATCCATTCTCCATGAAATCGAGTAAGTGGTCAACATGTCCAGTGGTAGTCATAAACTACAATCTTCCACCATATCTTAGCATTAAAAAGGAACATTTAATGCTTTCACTTTTAATCCCAAACAAAAGACAAGTTAAAGATATGAATATATATCTTGCTCCTCTCATTGACAATCTCCAAGAGTTTTGGAGAGGTATTAATGTCATTGATGTATCAAAAAGCATCAATGAAAGACATATTACGGTTCGTGGTATTGTGGCTTGGACTATTCATGATTTTCTAGTATATGGTGTTTGTTCAAGTATTGATGTATTATTTTTATTCAATATGTATATAAATAAATATGATTTAATCTAATCATATTTTTATCGTTTTCATGATGCAGGAATATCTACAGGGTTATAAAGCTTGTCCAGATTGGTTGAGATCAATCTATAGTAAGAATCTCAACAAAAAAAATTATCTTCAACATCAATGATTCTTGCCTGATGATCATCCATTAAGATCTAAAAGAGAAGCGATACATTTTAATGGAAAGCTTGAAACATGTCAGTGTCCAAAACCTATGACGCCTATGGATTGGTATAAAAAATGGATAGATGGACCTCTGATAGATCCAGAATCATAAATCTTCAGTGATGATGAAGATAATGAGTATGTGAAGAGAGGTAAAGGAAAATTGGCACTCGCAGAGAACATATCAATATGGTATTCTTTGGAGTATTGGAAAGAGTTAAAAGTATGTCATCTTCTTGATCCTATGCATATATTCAAGAATATTGGTTATTCACTATGGCAGCATCTTCTTGGACTAAAAGATACCATAGCATCAAGGAATGATTTGAAAGATCAAAAATCAAAACCAAAGTTATGGCCAGTTTTTGATAGACATCGATAGGGAACCACTTATGCACCTGCTCCTTGGGTACTTACAACAAAAGAGATACAGACTATCAACAATAGAATTCAATTGATTAAGACTCATACAGGATATGGAGCATCTTTTCAAAACATGTTTACTATGGATGATAAGAACTTATCTGGGTTAAAGACCCATGACAGACATAACTTTTTGAAACATATTTTACCTTTGGTTATCGATGGATGTACAACGAAAGGAGTACGAGATGTGATCTATCATCTTGAATCGCTTATAAGGTAATTATGATACTTTTATATTTAATATGTATGAATATTGGATATCTTTTATTTTTGAATTAACTTCTTTATAATTTTTTTTATGATATGTATAGGTGGATTACATCCAAAAAGATTGACAAAAACTCGATCCCACAAAAAAAAGTGAATGCAAAGAGCTATTATGTTTGATGGAGAAAGAACTTCCTTCTTCATTTTTTGATATTCAGGTTCATTTATTAGTCCATCTTGTAGATGAAATAGAGATTGCAGGTGTTGTCAACACTCGGTGATGTGTGTGAACACACTACGATCGTCGAGGCACTTTTTTCCCTCTTTAGGAGGTTTTTTTCCCTCGGCTTGTATATGCGCCTATTGCCCTAATGGGCTACTTATCTTTGTACATTCTCTAGTAATACATTCAGTATTGTGTGTTGTGCTCCAAGCTTTTCCTTCTTCCTTGTGTTGTTCACGTGCTTCCGCAGATGTCTAACTCCAACAATTGGTATCAGAGCAGGTCGTCGCTTCATCTAGGGCGTCATCTACACCTCTCGGGTTGCAATCTCAGAATTGCACGAATTTTGATGAACATACTCAGCCTGTTTTCGAGATAAAAAAAGCTTCGTTGTGTGGGGCCGAAATCGCGATCTGAGCTCGTTTCGGCCTTCAAACGCACTATCATTATGCTTGTGCAGGCTATTTCGTCTTTTTGTGCCAAAAGTATATACCAATTTCTATTCGCCAGTATAAGCGTCTCAAAGTCTGCTACAGGTCTAGTGTAATTCGCCTAGGTAGTTCTGTTCAACTTTTTGAGGTACACTCAATTTTCTGCATCAAGGTATCTTAGTAACCGACCATGGCTAGAAGCAGTGATGTATTCCGTATCTTGGTTGTTGAGGATAAGTTGGATGGTACCAACTACCCATTATGGGCTTATATGATGCGACATGTGTTGGTTGCAAAAGGACTGTGGAACATTGTGCAGGGTGTCGAAAAAAGTCCTATCACACATGCAACTGTTACAACTGCAGGTACTAAAGCTGATGCAAAAGGTGTCGAAGATGATGATATTCTGCATATTCATGTTCGTGCTGCAGTTTTTGTTGCACCTACTATAGAGCAAATTCACTCGGATGGCACAGATCCCAAGGCACATGCATTGATAGCTTTGTTTGTCAAACGTGCCATTATTCCTCACATTCGCTCTTGTAGAACAGCTAAGGATGCTTGGGATACACTTATCACATTGTACCAAGCTAGGAATGAGGCTCGTGTTGCTTACCTCCGAAAACAGTTGGAGAGTGAGGACATGAATGAAGGTGATTCTATGGATAGTTTCCTAATGAAGATCAAAGACTTGAAGGAACAATTGATTTCTGTTGATGAGTTTATACCACATAGCTCACTTGTGCAGACCGTTCTAAATGGTCTTCCTGATTCATATCATAGTTTTGCTTCTACTCTTGGATTGATGATGAAAGGCAATCCAAATGCCTTATCATTTGAGGAGTTAGTCTCTATTTTGTTGCAGGAAGATCAGTCCAGGCAGAACAAATCCATTATGCGAGTTGCAGATCAAGCTTTCCTGGCTAGTCAGAAGGGCAAAGGAAAATGTAGCTCTTTAACTAGTAAGCAGAAACCTGCTAATTCTACATATTCGAAGAAGGAAGATAAAGATGAGAAGAAATCAGAAAAGCAGAAATTGTTTTGCAAGTAGTGTAAAGGGAATGATCATATCATGAAGAATTGTCCAAAACTGGCTGCGAAAGAGGCAAAGAAGAAAAAGGCTTGAATGGTTGTTGCAAAAGCCTCTACACCAAAAACAGAGTCTGTTAATCTTGTGCAGGAAGAAGAATGGGCGTTTACTACTGTTTGCAGTTTTGACCCATCTTCTCATGAGCAGTGCATGTCTGCAATAAACTCAGATGTTTGGTATTTTGACAGTGGGGCAACCAAACATATTACCTCGCACTGTAGTTTCTTCTCTTCACTCGAGCCTACCCCTACAGGGAATACTCTGACATGCACCAACGACTCCTCTTATCCTGTTATGGGAGTTGATAAGATCATTTTGACTACTGTTGATGGTAGTTGTTTCACTTTGTCAGATGCTTTATTTGTGCCAGGGATCAAGAAGAACCTGTTATCAGTTTCTGCATTAGCCAAGATTAGCTTGGTTGTGAAATTTGTTGATGATAGGTGTACAGTTCATGATCTGTCAAATGGTGATGTGATTATTGCTTCTGGCATTTTATGTCGTGGGTTGTATAAGCTCATAGACTATGAAAGATCTATAAATGATTTGGCATGTGCAGTAAATGATTCTCAGGCTATGTCAAATGCAAAACTTTGGCATGCATGCTTTCGTCATCTGAATTTTGCTAGTTTGCTATGCCTGCAAAAATCTGAAATGGTGTCCTCTTTGCCCAAACTTGAGGCACCTGAAAAACAGGTTTGTGAAGGCTGTATTTTGAGCAAAATGCAGCGTTCTTCCTTTCTAAAAGATGGTTCAGTTCGGGCTTCTCAGAAATTGCAGCTTGTACATAGTGATGTCTGTGGTCCTATGCAGACACCTTCTTTTGGGAATTATCTTTACTTCGTGACTTTCATCGATGATTTTTCCAGGCATGCATGGGTATTTCCATTGAAGGCAAAGTCCCAAGTGTTCATGTGCTTCAAATAGTTTTTGGTTTTGGCTGAAAATCTGTCAGCATGTAAAATGGGCACCCTCCGTTCTGATCGAGGGGGGGAATATATGTCTTCTGATTTTAATACATTTTTGGCTAAACGTGGGATAAAACACCAATGTACAGTGCTGTATACACCTCAACAGAATGGAGTTGTTGAACGAAAGAACATGTCACTCATGGAGATGGCGAGGTGTATGGTCAAGAGTCAGGCTTTACCACATAGTTTTTGGCTTGAGGCTGTCATGTGTGCAACATATGTACTGAACATGTGTCCCACTAAAGCGCTGTAGTCTATCACTCCATATGAGGCTTGGCATGACTGCAAGCCATCTGTTGCTCATCTGTGTGTTTTTGGTTGTTTGGCATATGCAGTAGTGCCTGAACAACATCGTAGAAAATTGGATGATAAAGCAGTAAAATGTATTTTTGTTGGGTACACTTCTGAAAGTAAAAGCTATCGTCTGTATCATCCACAGACTAAACGCATTCTGGTTAGTCGTGATGTTGTTTTTGTGGAAGATGCTATTCAACCATTGCTTTCATGTACTAAGGAAACATCTATTAGCTCCAAAGACATGTATGATAGTTTGTTGCCTCGTTTTACAGGCGGACAGTCTAGTGCTGGTCCTAATGAGGCAACTTCTCAACCTTTGCCGATTTCATGTGATGATGCAGATAATTCCATTTTTGATGCAGATGTTCATGATGCACTTATTGATGAGAGAGCTGATATTGAGCAGGCAAGAACTAAGCCAAAATGGCTGGTGCAGACCTTGCGTGACAACAAATTAGATGCACCTCTGTCATATTGTACTCGATCAGGCTCTCGTAGTGCCTCTTTTGCATCAGATTGCTATGCTATGGCTCTATCTAGTCTCTATGATGAGAATGAGCCTGTTTCGTTTGATGAATCACAAAATTCAAAAAATTGGATGGCTGTTATGCAATCTGAATATGATGCAATAATGAAGAATGGTACTTGGTCTTTATGTGAGTTGCCTCGTGACAAGAAGGCCATTGGCACTAAGTGGGTATACAAGCTGAAGCGTAAACCTAATGGTACATTTGACAGGTATAAGGCTAGGCTTGTTGCAAAGGGTTATGTGTAGGTTCACAATTGAGTCTTCATGATGTTGGAGATGCATTTGATGTTGTTTTCTAGCAGGCTGTTGGATGCTTGATTTACTTATGCATTACTAGGCCAGATATTCAGTTTGTGGTCTCACAAATGAGCAGGTTTATGCATTTCCTAGGAGTCAAGCATTGCCAGGCAGTTAAGTGCATCTTTCGCTACTTGAGTGGTACTCGACTATTTGGGTTGTTTTATCCCAAGGGGGGATCACTACCGCCAGATTTGCATGCTTTTTCTAACTCTGATTGGGTTGGTTGCTATGAAGCTCATGTGTCCACTAGTGGCTTTTGCTTCATGCTTGGTAGCTCATGTATATCTTGGTTGAGCAAGAAGCAACCTAATGTGGCCACTTCCAGTTGTGAGGCTGAGATTAGGGTAGCTTTCACAGCTACTGTTGAGTGTGTGTGGCTCATACGCCTTATGACTGATTTGGGTGTTGGTCAGTCTTCTGCCACCACCATCTTCACTGACAGTCAGAGTGGCAGTTGCAAGGAACCCAGTGTTCCATGCTCGCACTAAGCATATTGAGGTGCATTATAATTATGTCAGGGAGAGGTTCTCTACTGGGGAGATCAGCTTGGCATATGTGCCCATGCAGGAGAACATTGCAGACCTTTTCACGAAGGCTCTGCCTAGGGAGAAGCTTAAAGCTTTTCGAAAAGATTTGGGCTTACTTCCTTTTGTGGAGTGATTTCCACATAGCTTGGCACTTCCTTATACATGAGTGCCATCTCCTTGTTCACCGCATCACTCCTAGTGGGGATTTGTTGATATATTTAGGTAGTGATGTGTGTGAACACACTAGGACTGTCGGGGCACTTTTTTCCCTCTTTAGAAGGTTTTTTTCCCCCCTGCTTGTATATACGCCTATTGCCCTAATGGGCTACTTATGTTTGTACATTCTCTAGTAATACATTGAGTATTGTGTGTTGTGCTCCAAGCTTCTCCTTCTTCCTTATGTTGTTCGCGTGCTTCCGCAGACGTCTAACTCCAACAACAAAGAGCGAAACTAGAAGGATCCATGGCAAAGGGTTGTATGCTTGAAGTGTGCATGTATTACGTTAGTGAGTACCTTGAAAAAGTTCATGAAGAAGCTCCACATGCATGGACCGACAAGTCTTCTTCAAAAATAACAGATGAGGTATTATCAGGTAAGGGAGTTCCATTTTCATTTACATTTCAAGAGAAAAATGATGTTTTTACTTTTGTAGCATATAATAGCGAATGCATGCAAGCATTCCTTAGCGAGTATGAATAGGAACTTCAAAATCTCTGAAGTAAAAGGCGAAGAAACAATGTAACTCTATGTGTATATGTGTGTATGTGCATGTATATGTGTATATGTATGTATGTATGTGCATGTGTGTGTGCATGTTTATATGTATATGTGTGTGTACGTATGTGCATATATATGTGTATATATGTGTATATGTATGAAACATGCATGTGTATGTGGATGCATTTCCATTTGCATCCATGTGCATGCATGTCGATGTGCATATACATGTATTTAAGTATATGTTAATGTGTGTATGTGTATATATATATGCAATAATGCATGCATGTAAGTCTTTTTATGTGGTTGTAGAAATGTTTGTGCATATGCATGTGTATGTGTGTGTATGTCTAAGTGTATGTGCACATGTATCTGTGTGTATATATGTGTGTGTATGTGCATGTGTATATGTGTATATGTGTGAACGTGCATCTTCATCATGTATAAGTGTATATGTGCATATCAATAAGTGTGAGTATGCTATCTAATGAAAATAACACAATTCAAATGATATACAAAGAATAGAAATTGTACTTACAATAGTTAGCCATACTTTTTGCTTGGTTAGCTTATTGAATAACCTACAATAAAGAGAGAGAGAAGAGAGAGAGAGAGAGAGAGAATTCAAAGAGAGAAAGACACAAAAAGAGAGAAACAGAGACAGAGAGAGACAATAAGATAGAGCTTAGGCAAAACAACAATTCTGCATATACTTGTTTCAGCTCGTAAGCACAACATAATTGCGAACGTTGGAGAGCTCTTCAATCAGATGTGTGAAAATGCCGATCGAAGAGCCTCCAACATTTTAATTTTTTTTCGTCAACAGACCGTCATGTAAGCAATGGTAACGCGTCGTAAAAACCAATAGAATTGGCATCACATAAGCGACATTCTTTGGCATATGTGATGCTTTTTAAATCTGTCACGTTAGCGAGCTCTATGTGAGCGTCACACACCCCGTCGTGCCACACATAAAAAAAAACATCGTTTGGCTCGTCGTTTAATTGACGTTCCATGCGCGATGCTCATTGCAACGCATTTTGCAATTTTATAGCGAGGAAATTGTGTCGCCTTAACAATTGCTATGCGCCCATATTCCTTGTAGTGTCGGTACTTCCTAGGAGGTCACCCATCCCAATACTGTTCCCCCCAGAGCTCGCTTAACCGTGACAATCTCTTGCCATTAAGCTACACTCTTGTGGTGTCTGAAGAAGGGGAAAAACTAAGGTTGACATTACCTTGAACATGTTTTTGGTCCCTCAAAGCCTATTTTTGAAGCATTTTTTGGTGTTTTTTGGAGCCATTTTGGAGTACTTTTGCACATAGTTCTCTTCACACAGGTCCGCGAACATCAAGAAGAGTGCTCTTCGTACTTCTCCGACAATAAATATCAACCTTTGGGGCTGTGTTTTTCAGCCACACTCGCAAAACTATAGGTTTCTGGAAAGGTTTTCAGTTTTGGTGGGAGTTGCCACTTCAAATTTATGCAGGTTTTTGACCCAAAAACATCAGAGTTGACAGACACTTGCCGAAGTTATTGGCTAGTTTTTGGGTTGTGCATTCAGCCTTTAAGTGTCATTTTACTGCATATATTGAGCACATACACATCATGTACACTATTGTAGATACCACTTATGTACGTCCATGTCGTCATTGATATAGCGGTTACGTTCTTTGCATAAAGCCTTTTACGTTTGATAAAGAGGGTCGTGGTGAGGTTTTCTTAACTGGGAGACACCCAGATGTCGGGGTCTCTTCGGTGATGCAGGTGGAAGACTTACCCAAGCTCGCCATAGGAGATGTATGATAGTTGTTCATAGATGCTCGATAAGCCTAGTTGGCTTCTATTGGGTAACTAATTATATGCAGTGGAGTCAGTGATTCACTATGCAGGCAAACATGTAAGTACTTGCAGTTTTATGATATTTTGACACTAGTCATACACTCATTTTGTAGAGATACTCCGGCAAAATTTTTCCAGATTTTTGGTTTTATCAACTATATGGTGGTCGATTTACTCCTTGATACACTTATTCGTTGGTGTTCGGACTCTTCTGGCTCCATTATCATTCCATTCAGTTCTTTATCATCATGGCATTAGAGGTCTTAGGCACATCCGATGGATCTAGGTCTAGTGTTGGTGTTCCGAAGAGGAGCTATAACTTGTAGGGCAAAGACCATTTTGAGATCTGAAAATTTGATGGCACAAACTTTGCTGTATGGAAGAATCAGATTAAAGATGTGCTGATTCAAAGGAGGCAATGGAAGCCAGTAAATGGGATTTCAAAGAAGCTTGCTGACATGGATGAAGATGATTGGGATGAGTTAGATGAAATGGCCAGGTCTACCATTCGCTTGCACCTGGTAGATAATGTTTACTTTACAGTATTAGACTGTGAAAGTGAAGAGGAGCTTTGGAAGAAGTTATGCAATACATATGAAAAAGTGATGGCATCAAATAAAGTGTATATGATGAGAATTTATATGACCTTCATATGAAGGACACAGATAGTCTTGCTGCTCATCTAAATGAGTTTGATGCTATATTCTCCCAGTTACAGGCTCAGAAAATGGATATGGATAATGAAATGAAAGCAGTATTGCTGTTATTCACCCTACCATCATCATGGGATACATTTTGCACAGCTATTAGCAATAGTGCACCTAGTGGTAAACTTGTATATGATGACATATGTGGAGCACTCTTGAGTGAGGAGATTCATAGAAAATCTATGGTTGGCACTCAGAGTGGAGATGCATATAATGTTCGTGATTCTTACCAAGGAAAGAATCAGCAACGTGGCAGGAGCAAGAACAAGGAAAAGAATGGTCAACAAAATAAGAGTAGAAGTAAATCAAGGAAGAGGGATATCGAATGCCATTATTGTCATAAGAAAGGACATATGAAGAAAGACTGTTATGCATTAAAGAATGCTAACGTTAAAGGACAGAACATTGACGGGCATGTTAAATGGTCACTTGCACCATCTACTTCGACTGTGAAGATTGAAGAAATTAATGCTATTTCTGATGATGCTGATGTGTTGACACTTGATAGTACTATTCCATCTAAGGCACTTATGGCTGATTCTCTTTCCCACACATGGCTTCTAGATTCTGGTGCTTGTTTCCATGTGACACCACACAAAGAATGGTTCTCTAATTATGCAGCAAAGTCTATTGGTATCGTGAGACTTGGTGACTCTTACTAGTGTGATGTTGTGGGGATTGGAGACGTGGTTGTGCAGTTCATTGATGGTTCAAAATTTACAATGCATAATGTATGCCATGTACCTCAGTTATCACGCAGTTTGATGTCAGTTGGTCAACTTGATGACCTTGGTTACAAGGTGGTCCTCTACGCTCAGTCCTTTTGTGTATCAAAGGGCAATATGGTTATTGCAAAAGGAAGCAAAGTTGGCTCACTTTATCCTTTATCTGTATCACAGAAAGAACACTTGTTAGCTGTTACTGAACAGCCTATGGCTTGTATTTGGCATGGTCGTTTGGGATAGAATGGTGTAGCTGAGAGGATGAATAGAACTATTCAAGATAGATTAGTCTCCATGTTGCATCATGCAAACCTCTCACAAGGCTTTTGGGCAAAAGCAGTATTGACTGCAGTTCATGTGATTTACCTTTCACCTAGTACTACCAAAGGTGTGAAAGTGGCACAAGAGTTATGGACAGGGAAGCCACCATATTATGATCATCTTCGAGTTTTTGGGTGTGAGGCATATGTTCATATACCGAAGAATCTTAGACAAAAGTTGGAGCATAAGTCAAAGAAATGCATTTTTCTTGGATATGGTCAAGAAGGACAATTTGGATATCGTTTATGGGATCCTGAAACACGATCAGTGATCAGAAGTAGTGATGTCATTTTCGATGAGTCTAAGATGCATAAACAACCCATTAAGGAGGTTAAAGTGAGAAGAGTGGTGTTTGAGTAAACTAGTCCTCCAGTTAGCATGCATAAAAATGTTGCACATAGGGATGTTCATGAGAATGTCCATTCAAATTAGTTTGCACATGTTCTTGTTCACCAACCGTTGAGACGTTCTACATGTGTCTCACATCCACTTGATAGATATATTCCAGGTTTAGATTTTGTTATGATAACAGATGTCGGTGAGCCTTCTTGCTACAAAGAGGCTATGCAGACAGAAGATCATGTCAAGTGGGAGTGTGCCATGAAGAGTGAGATGGATTCTATTCACAAGAATGGTACTTGGGATTTAGTACCTTTGCGAAATGGTAGGAAAGCTTTACCATGTAAATGGGTATATAAGCTGAAATTCACATCAGATAGTGCTTCTCCAAAGTATAAAGCATGACTGGTTGCAAAGGGTTTTAAGCAACAACATGGTGTTGATTTTGAGGAAATCTTCTCTCCAGTGGTCAAGATGACTACCCTGCACATGTTGGTTGGATTCGTTGCAATGGAGGACTTAGATCTAGTCCAAATGGATGTGAAAATTGCTTTCTTGCATGGAGATCTATATGGAACAACCAGAGGGTTATGTAGTTCGTGGCAAGCAAAGTCTAGTTTGTAAGCTTAAGAAGAGCTTGTATGGACTTAAACAGTCCCCTAGACAATGGTACCAAAAGTTTGATGCTTTTATGAAGTCTCAAGGCTATTCTCGAAGTAATGAGGATTATTGTCTCTACACAAAGAGATTCTCATATGGCACCTTGATATGCTTGATACTTTATGTCGATGATATGTTGATTGCTGGGAAGTCCTCTTATGATTTGTCAATTCTTAGAAAGAAGTTGAGTCAAACATTTGATATGAAGGATTTGGGGGATGCCAAACATATTCTTGGCATGTGCATTACTCGTGATAGGAGTAAAAGATGCATATACTTGTCTCGAATTGAGTACACATCGAAAGTACTTCACATGTTCAATATGCAAGGTGGAAAGGCATTGAGTACATCTTTACCCACATATGTGAAATTGAGCAAGGATGATTGCCCCAAATCAGATGAGGAAAAGGAATTCATGAACAAAATTCCCTATCAGTCTGCTATTGGTAGTCTCATGTATGCTATGGTAGCTACAAGACCAGACATTGCATTTGTAGTGGGAGTTGTGAGCAGATATATGTCTAATGCTAGCAAGAAACATTGGGAAGCGGTCAAGATGATTTTAAGATATCTGAGTGGCACTAAGGACAAGTGTCTATGCTTAGGTAGAGGGAAAGCATCCATTGTTGGTTACACAGATTCTGACTATGCTGGTTGTGTAGACAATCGTAAGTCTACATCAGGGTACATTTTTCCTTTTGCTGGAGGTGCTATCTCTTGGAGATCTAGTCTTCAAGAATGTACAATTGTTTCCACCACAGAAGCAGAGTATGTTGCAACAAGTGAGGCATGTAAGGAAGCATTGTGGCTTTCTCATCTTGCTTGTGATATGGATTTACCTCAGCATGTACCTCGTTTGCTTAGTGATAGTCAGAGTGCCATTGCTTTGGCTAAGAATCCGGTCTATCATGCAGAGACCAAACACATTGAGGTGAGGTATCACTTCATTAGAGATTGCTTAGCCACTGAGCGCATTATTGTTGAGAAGGTTCAGACTCAAGATAATGCTGCAGATGCTTTGACTAAAGCTCTACCACCTGATAGCTTTCGACACTGTTGTCACTTGATGGGGTTACTTGATTCCTGATCTTACACAGTCACTTGTCTACTGTGTAACATGCCCATCAGGTGGGAGGTATAGTTTGTATACTTACACTCACATATTCTTTATCATTCTTTATTTTTTCTCCCATAGTTACTCTGGCCATATTGGCCTTTAGTGGGAGATTGTTACCGTTAGTGTCCATGTGAAAGGCCAAAGGGCCACTGAACACTTCTTTGTATATGTTTTTTAATAAAACATATAGTGGCCTGGTCAGCCACAAACTGCATGTTCGATCGCATTTGTGAAACCTAAGAAGTATGTCTTCATGC
The DNA here is from genome assembly GCA_020310875.1 of Ceratopteris richardii. Classification (NCBI taxonomy): domain Eukaryota; kingdom Viridiplantae; phylum Streptophyta; class Polypodiopsida; order Polypodiales; family Pteridaceae; genus Ceratopteris; species Ceratopteris richardii. The sequence goes on along the minus strand of CM035408.1, from coordinate 24,625,011 downwards.
TCTGTGTGTACTGTGTATTCTACAACATTTGTGGAAAGTACTATGTGCGGCCTCACGAGCTCAATTTTCTACTCCGAGCATATCATCGTGGAGCTCTCGAGAAGGAGAGCGCACTATGGTGGATCATCGTCCAAATACTTCAAACATATGATATTTAGACCTTAGAATACCAACATGCATTATATGGTTTAAAGCAAGCGCCATGTGCTTGGTATGAAAAGATACATGCCTATCTGATTGCACATGGTTTTGAGAATAGTCCAACTGAAGCACCTTATGTGTGAAGCGTGCTAATGATGTGCTTCTGATAATTGTGGTGTATGTTGATGACATGTTGCTCATTGGTCCTCATGACATGCATATTGTTGATTTGCATGTCGGCTTTGTGTCAAATGAAATATATTGACACATTATTGCAGCGTTTTGGCCTTGAAGACTGTAAGCCTATTGCCACTCCTATGGAGACAGGTTTATGATTGAGTCTTCATGATGCTAGAGATGCATTTCATGTTGTTCTCTATCAGCAGGTTGTTGGATGCTTGATTTATTTATGCATTACTCGGCGAGATATTCTATTTGCTGTCTCACAGATGAGTAGGTTTATGCATTGCCCATGTGTCAAGCATTGGCAAGCAGTCAAGCGCATCTTTCGCTACTTGAGTGGTACTCGACTACTTGGATTGTTTTATCCCAAGGGGGGATCATTACTGCCATATTTTCATGCTTCTTCTCACTTTGATTGGGCTGGTTGCTATGACACTTATGTGTCCACAAGTGGTTTTTGCTTCATGCTTGGTAGCTCATGCATATCTTGGCTGAGCAAGAAGCACCTACTGTGGCCACTTCCAGTTGTGAGGATGAGTATAGGGTAGCTTTCACAGCGATTGTTGAGTGTGTGTGGCTCATATTCCTTGTGGCTGATTTGGGTGTTGGTCAGTCTTCTGCCACCACCATCTTCACTGATAGTCAGAGTGCATTGGCAGTTGCGAGGAACCCTGTGTTCCATGCTCGCACTAGCACATTGAGGTGCATTATCATTATGTGAGGGAGAGGTTCTATGCTGGGGAGATCAACTTGGCATATGTGCCCATGCAGGAGAACATTGCAGACCTTTTCACGAAGGCTCTGCCTAGAGAGAAGTTTGAAGCTTTCCGCAAAGCTTTGGGCTTACTTCCTTTTGTGGATTGATTCCACATAGCTTGGCATTTCCTTATACATGAGTGCCAACTCCTTGTTCACCGCATCACTCCCAGGGGGGATTTGTTGATATATTTAGGTAGTGATGTGTGTGAACACACTAGGACTGCCGAGGCACTTTTTTCCCTCTTTAGGAGGTTTTTTCCCCTGACTTGTATATACACCTATTGCCCTAATGGGCTACTTATAGTTTGTACATTCTCTAGTAATACATTCAGTATTGTGTTGTGCTCCAAGCTTCTTCTTCTTCTTATGCTATTCACGTGCTTCCGCAGACATCTAACTCCAAAGTTGTACTCATATTTTACATACATGAAAGTGTTTTAACTCTCACTTGAGGTTTAATTATAGTCCAAACAAGTATGAATAGGCCCAAAAACCTGCACTTACGTTTTCAATAAGATCGAGTTTCAAATTAGAGTAAAGTTACATTAAAAACTAAAAGTGAACCCTAAACTTAGGCTGACTTTTCCTATGTTTACAAAAAGTTATTTTGACTTTTAGGCAGTCCATCTAAAGATAATTTAGGGCAATCTCAACCATCTATGTCTACAAAAAAGTTAGAGGCAAATTTTCTGCACTCCTCATAGGACTTATGTTGTGATTTTCTTCAACTTGGCTACTTCAACACAACTTAACCTCATGTTTTGCTCAACTCAGCCATAAGGAGACTCCTCTGCCGCTTTACCTCCTTTTAGCTTCATATCTTAAAAGCTATTATTCACTTCATAACTTCATATCTTAGAAGCTACTATTCACTTTTCACCACATTTTCTTAGCTATTATTTCAACTTCTATTGAGCCTTTTCACGATATTATTTAGGTTTTTAAGGTAATTTTTAGATGTAAACAGAAACGTTTTTTTAGATTTGGTAATTTGCTATGTAATTTATTCATTAATGTATCAAAATTACATATTAATCTCTATTTTCTATTCACACTCTATCTCTATTGCTTTGCTTTTCTCTTTAAGATCTTTTTTGCTGTGTCTACATGATTACAAAAACCTAACGTGGTATCATAGAACGTTCATCAAAATTTTTAAATATATTTTATTTTTTTCATTTATTTCACCTTCATTAATTATTTCAACAATTTTTCATTGAGTTTCTTTTTATTTCATTCATATTTTTCTCTAAATTTTTACAAATTCTTAGAAATTATTAGAACTCCACAAAATTTTAAAAAGTTATAAAAAGTCCCACAAAATTTCCTAAAACCCCACATATTCATTGGCTTTTTCATGTAATTTACAATGATTCTTTTATTATCATTCATATTTGTCAAGCTTTACGTCTTTTTTTGAAAAAAATATTTCCAGATTTGCTGACGATGTTCTAATCATACAATCTCAAGTGCTTTAATCTATTCATTCAATCACTTTCTATTCATTTAAGACCCTTGTCTATTAAACGTTTGTCAATATGTCCTCAAGAATTATAACCACGTTTAAATTCAAATAGGACACATCATCACAAAAAAGAACAAAAGAAGATTGTCAATTATTAGCCTTAGACTCATTGATAAATATATTAATTACCTAAGAGACATGTGCTTGACAATAGAAACTTGGATCCAACTTGACACTATATTTGGAGCAAGTTCAAAGCAATCAAAATTAATACTAATGATTTCTTTCAGTCAATTAATGGAAGAGTCGACAAGATTGTCAAAGCACTGGAATACTTTTGCCAATCATATGGATCAATTAGCTTGAATTGGTGTTCAAGTCCTAGAAGATATGGCTATGTTCATTTTATTGAAGAGTGTGACTTAACTTTTTGATGTTATTGAACTATGTGGTAAGCAATTACTAACCTAACCTTGGAATTTATAATGAGGAAAGAAAAGAAATGAAATATATGCATATAACTACTAAAAACGAAAATCCTTTTTTAAGGATAATTAAGTGAAAGAACCCAAAGAAAAATCAATGCAAGCATTGCGAGAAGAATAATCAGTTAGCGTCAAAGTGTTTCAAAGTCTCTCCATGCAAAATTTGCCGAGGAAGGAATCAACATGAAGGATTTCCAGCTAATGTAAGATTCACCTTTTTCTCCTTGTCAACAAATTGCGATTGTTTATCTTTTTAGGAATCAAACTTCTGAGTTTACCTCATATAAAATCTTAGATAAACAAGAGCATTATCTTCCCACTCACTTTATTTCTAAATTTTTGATTTCTTGAATAGGCCATCCACTTAGGAATCCAATTTGGAAGAAGTGGAAGTCTTCCTAACCCTTGAAAGTTGCAAGGCTATCTAAAGGAGTGGAAGAAGCGGAAGTAAGGGCAAGGCTATCTAAAGGATTGGTTGTGGATTCACAAGCACTCGAATTGGGAATCATTACCCTCTTTGTACACAAAAAAAGGATCCAAATGGTAGCCTAATGATCCTTGTCGTCTATGTGGATGATATTCTACTTGTTGCAAGGGAAGAACGATGGAATGTTGTTTTAATATTTTTAAATGATATGAAACAACAAAGTTTACTTCCCCAAAGATGGTGAAGCGGCCATTATATGAAGGATTTTCCTTATGCATGGAATTGCAAAGATTTTGTGATTTAGACATGAAAAATGATGGCGATACACATAAATCCACTAGTCACTACGTTATACATCAACAAGTGGTGCTATGTCATTGCACTTTAAACTTCAAAGATTACTTGCACTATATACTACAAAGGATGAACATATTTAAGATACAGAGGTTTTCCAAGAATCCATATGATCAGCACGCTTATTTAATGAGTTTTAGTGTGCTTAAAAGGACACCAATCCTTGGTTGTGATAGCGAGAGTGCAATATGTCTATCTAAAAATGTCATGTTTCATGTCTGGCTAAAAATGCCATTTTTCATACATGCAGATATGTGCAATATCATTTCATTAGAGAAGTGCTTGAGAGTGGTTCCATTACACTAGTCAAGATCAAGACATCATATAATCTTGTAGATGCTCTCACTACATGCTTTCAAAAAGCTACAAGTTACTTAGGTTAGAGGAATCTCCTTGGCCCTTTAAATGAGAGGCCATTAGGTAATAGTGCATGCAAACACTCTTCAGATGTACATGTAGCCCCTTTCACCGTGTAGCTCTTTTAAAGAGCTTCTATACATTTTTTTAAAACCACATTTGAGGAGACCATGAGCACCGTATAATTCGCTCTGTGGCTTAGCTGGGCGGCTGAAAAGTTGCATGAGCAGCGGTCATAAGCGTCACAGAAATTCGTGGCATGTTAGCCTCCCCTTTGTCGCAAAGGGCGCGCTCTAAAGATGTTCACGTCCCGTAGGACAGTTGGTTGAGCTTTGGCCTCTTGAGGCGGAGGTCCAGGGTTCAAGTCTCGGGCTGGACGTGTTATGGTTTAGGCCAGTTAAACCCAGTTGTAACCATGTCTTTTTCAATTGTAACCTTGTCTAACCCCTGCTTTGTGGGATACGGGGGGTTCCGCGAGTGCTATGCCCATTCACTTGTACAGTTGCAATTTCAAAGTTAAAGTCCGGGGAGTAGGCTTCGGTTGAACCTTCATTTTATATATATATATATATATATATATATATAGAGAGAGAGAGAGAGAGAGAGAGAAAGAAAAAAAAAAACCACATTTGAGAGCCCCCATACGCATGTTTATGACCTTGGGCAACTTTGAAAGATTTCTAAGTGTTCGCATTATCGTGAATTCTCCAAATAGCCAAGACACCCTTCAAGTGATCGAGACTCGAGAGTCGAGACTTACAAAAATATTGCGTAGTTGGTTGTCCTCGCTCTCACCTACAATTTTCGCGGAGATTTTCTCTCTCTAGATTCAAAACTTAGCACCTACCTCTTGGTTGGACCTTTCCCGGCCATACTGGGTACTACTGTGAACCTCTTGGCCATGGATGATGTGGTACGTGTACGTGCACAATGCCATAACTATTTTTATATGTCAGAGACATTATGCTATCTGAACTGTGTGCGACTTTATGGCCTTATCAGTTACTATGGATTTATGAAACATATACTTGAGAACATGGTCCTATTTTGCTGCCAGTTGCTTCTAATGTGCTTTTAAATAATTCCTCTGTAATTGATTTTTCTTGGCCTTAGAGAGTATCTGCTGTTTCTGTCATGCATCTGAGTTTTTTGTTTCTCGAACTGCTAAGAATTACCTTGACGTTTTGTCTAACAGGGGTTTCGATAACTTATTAGAAGTCCGATGAAGAGTTTGCTACATAGAAATCTTTCCATTCCAAGTTGAGTAGTGAGTTAATTTGTGACAAAACTGGGTTTGTAAGTTCTCTGATCTGAATCTGTATGGAGAAATACATGGCCATGGAGACAGCTCAAGTTATCAAGCGATTTGTAATCACATCCATTGCTATGTGGGGATTTCCTCTTTTCATTCTTCATCTTTTCAACAACCATGTCAAATCAGGTATAACTGTTTTTTCAATTTCCACAACCTTCTTAATCCAAGTTACTGATTGAGAAAACATCACTAGCTTCTTCAAGGGTTAACTACCTATACACATGAGATGGGCAAATTTTAGGAGACCTGTGTAATAATCATTCACAGTGGAGCAGGAAGACATAAACAACGATTGCGAGCAAACGTTGGCTTTGAATTTGATTGGATGGACTCTTTAAAGTGCACATTGGCAGGATGTTAATGATTTTCAACCGAAAAATTCATGATGTCCAACCTCTGTTTGTGGCCTCCTTTAGCTTACCCTAGGGAACTTCAGATAATTGTCTATGATTAATTGCATGTTGTTACTAATACCAAGTCTGTAAGCTTCTGCAAGCAATAGTCTCATGATCTAAATGCAATCAGTATGAGCTTATTACAATTGTCAGTACATTTTTTGAATCACAACATTAAGTGAGTTACTGCTGTGAAAGGATCATCTGTTTGAGGCCTCCTTTAGCTTACCCTGGGAAATTTCAGTCAATTAGCTATGATTAATTCATTATTGTTCCCAATACCAAGGCTGTAAGCTTCTGCAAGCTATAGTCTCATGCTGTAAGTGCAATGACTAGAAGCTTATTGCATTTTTCAGTACTTTCTTTTCATTATAAAGGAAGCCAAAGGGAGGTTCAAAGTGAAGCTTTTGTAGCAAGAAAGGAGATGGTAGAAGGACAACCAAGATTGGAATAAGTGAGTCAAATCTAAGGAATTGGGAGACTCGCTCAAAAGTACAAGCCTCGTCCATAACTAAGTTGTAGAAAGTGTGAATATGGCTAATGCTTTGCCGTTGCAAAATTTTATTCGTTTTAAGGGAAGCCAAAGGGGGTTTCAAATTGAAGCCTTTACACCCAGGAAAGAGCTAGGAGAAGGACATCCATGATTGGAATAAGTGCGCCATTGCGGTCGTCATGAGTCAAGTCTAGTTATGACGAGGGTCCTAGTCATTAGTTCAACTGGTAGAAGCCCTTCGATTGGCTCACCTTCCGGTGGGATTGTTACATGCATTTCATGTTCTTCTCGAAAGGGAATTGTTAGTGTTCAGACAACTCTTGGCACTCTCTTTCACACTCTCTTTCCATTGTGAGGCTTGTCTTTCATGTCCAAAAGGGATTTGTGAGCATTCTACTTGAAAGGGAGTTCTTCGTGTTCTAACAACTCTTTGCATTTGATTTC
>CM035408.1:24600693-24613193 GCA_020310875.1 Ceratopteris richardii | reverse complement strand
GCATACATACATACATACATACATACATACATAAATACATACAAACATAAATACACACACACACACACACACAGACATATATATATATATATATATATATATATATATATATATATATATATATATATATATATATATAATATAAATGACTATATATATATGATATATTTATATATATATATATATATATATATATATATATATATTCATATATATATATAAATAATATGATATATATATATATATTATATATATATATATATATATTATATATATATATATGTATATATGTATAATATATATATATATATATATATATATATATATTTATATATATATATATATATATATATATATATATATATATTATACATATATACATGTATATATGTATATATATATATATATATATATATATATATATATATATATATATATATATATATATATATATATATATATATATATATATATAATATAGATATATCATATAGAAGTGTATCTTAGGAATGAAGGTAATAGTTGGTTCGCTTACTTGGAACCATACCTTACATGTACTTGGGCTTATGAAGGTAACCACTTTGGGTTCCACTCTTTTTGAGGATGCCCAAGGGGTGGCATTTTAGAGCTTGAAATGTTAAGATGCACTACACCACAGGAGAGAAGGAATTGCTTGCATTTGACCATGCTCTAAATGTTTGGAGGCATTATCTATATGGCTCCAACTTCATTGTGGATAAGTCACCATTCCTTGAAGTGTCTCTTCGATAATCCTTACCTCTGAGATTGAAAGGCTAGTGGGCTAAGATCATGTAGGGGTTTGATTTTGAGATTGTATTGGAGAGGTGTCACGAATCATCAATGTGGTGGCCAATGCCATGAGTAGGATCCTTGAGGTGTAGTTTCTCTCTTTTAGAGGCATAGGGATTGATTTCTATCGATCTATTAGGGGGTGGGATGGTGATGATTGCCACTTTGGTTGTGACGAGTAGAGAGTTAAGTCCGATCGAGGTAGCTCGGTTAGCTATGGTGGTCACCCCATGTGTCAACCCTTCCTCAAGGGAAAGATAAAGGATTTTTTTTTGCTCGGAATGGATTACTTTTTAGGAAGATCAAAGTGTGTGCACTAGGTTACGATGGCATTCGCCAATGCATTTCGTATGAGTGTGATGACACACTCAGTGTGGGATATCTTGGCATACATTGTACCTTTGCTCTAGTAGGTTGGTATTTCTATTGGCCATGCATGAGGACCTTTATTCTTAGGGACATGTGGAAATTATCTCAATTTTAGCTTAACAAAATTGAGTGATTGACATGAGGACTACTTTAGCGGCTACAGATTCCATGTAGCAAATCGTCTTCTATTTCTATGAACTTTGTCAGAGGTTGGCGAGAAATTTGAGGGGTCACAATGCCATTTGGGTCATTGCCAAATGAGTCACGAACATGGAAAGGTATATATCAACGTGCTCCACCGTGAAGAGCCACGAGTTCGATCAACACTTCGTGGAACATCTGTAGAAACTTTATGGATTGTCGGATGAAATTGGAGTTATTATGATTCGAAATTGATTAGCAATTTTTGGCTGACGGTCTTTGAGACACAGACATTGGAGACCCGATTGTGCATGTGTTTCTTGGATCATTCACCGAGGGATAAACATAGTGCGAGAATCAGACTACGGAGGATATCTACAGGCATGTCTCATGTCTCTTGATGACAATATTATTGAGAGTGTCACCTTTCCAATTTTGAGTTTTCTTATAACAGTACCAAGGATTCAGCTATTGGGTATAGTTTGTTTTTGTTGATCTACGGTTATGAGCCAGACCACTGATTGCTACTTGACTCACATGTGTGCATTGTTGGAAAACAATGTCATAATGCCCCAAAATGAAAAGAAATCCAGCAACCCTAATTTCGGTGCTTATTTCAAATTTGGTCAAAGTTCTTTTTTTTTTGGGCTCATTGAAAAGTACTTCTTTAGAGCTTTCAAATGATATAACACTTCACCATCTGGCATCAAAAAGTCAAACCCTGTTTTATGCTTTTCACATGCTTTGCGTGCAAAAACTTGTTTTTCAATAGATTTATTGCAGCTTTTCATGCGTTTCATGCTGATTTTTGTGGGCACTTCAAATCCAAATCCTTTGTAAAGAGGACCTAAGGAGCATCATGAATCATCAATTTTTGAAGCATCAAAGACATAAGCTCTAGGGCTAAGGGCTAGGAGAACTCTTGGAGGTGTATATGCAGATTAGGAGTTGTTTTCGACAGCTTCCCTTTGTTCTTCTTCACACTACCAAGTATGCATGCTGATTTTGGAGAGATGTAGCACCCGATTTAGAGATTCTTTACATGCTTCTACTATACGGGTTGTTTTCTCACTACATCATCGTGAAAAGTTACCATTGTTGCGGCTCTACATTAGAGAAGACCTAATTTCAGAGTTACGGTTTGTTGTAATGACTGTTTTTAACCGTTCATTTCCTTCTTTTTGTAGATATTTATTCATCTTAGACATTCTCACACTACTTTTTGTACTTAGAACCTTTAGATTCAGCCCAAATTCAGGTTTTGTATCATTACACGCATTGTATATTAACATTTGCATTTAATCAATGTATGTACTAGCATTAACGTGCTGCACTTTTATGATGTCTTTCTCTCTTGGTCAAGTCAAGGTGTATTATGTGCTAAGGTCAAGTGTTAGAAAGATCTTGGATTAACCCGTGATTAATGTTTAGGCTTACCACACTTCCAAAATTTAGTATGAAAGCATAGTTGACATACACCTTTGGACTCATGATGAGTGACTATAGAGATAGATCGGAACAAGAGGACAAGATTGATGGAATGTCTAACTATCCAATGTGGAGTTTTATGATGATATATGATGATAAATTTGCTACTTTCCAAGGATTTATGGAATATTGTCAATGGCAAGTACCCCAGACAAAGACAAAGACAAGCAGAGGAAGATGTTGCTTAATCATCCAAGAAGGCTTCTACCCCAATTTCTGCCAAGCAGACTCAAGGGAAGGAGAGGAGTTATATCTTCGTCCATAGACAGAAGGACATACATGCAAATTCAACCTCTAGAAGAGCATTCTAGATGGGATTTTGAGAGATACACAAGAGCTATGTGAGTCAAGAGGCATATTATTCCGCATATTAGGTCATGCAAAACTTCTCATTTGACTTTGTTGGAATTACAGAATCGCTATCAGAGAGAAACCCTACTAGGAAAGCTCATCTCGATAGACAGTTAGCCAACACAAGGATGAAAGTTGATGAGTAAGTTCAGTCTCACATTTTGAAACTTAGGGACTTGAGAGATCAACTTCTTAATGTTGGAGGTACTATATATGATGAAGAAGTTGTGAATATCCTCATAAATTTACTTTCATCAATTATCTTTCTTTTGTTATTTCTCTTTCTCTTTACAAGAGATAGAGAAATATCATTTGAAGAGCTACATTTCCTATTACTTTGAGACGAAGATCAACAAAAAAGTATGGAAGAGAATGATGAAGCCATGGTGTCATCATCTAAAGGAAAGAAGAAGAAGGAGACTACAAAGAAGGAGAAGAAGAGTCAATAGAGCAAAAAGAAAAGTTAAGTTTTCTACGTCTAAGTTTTCATGGACTTCTTCTACTACATCTAGTTCCAATACTTCTACCACTCCTTAAGGGAGGTCTACTTCCACTACATCCATCTCAAAGAAAGGTGTATGCCATCATTGCAAGAAACCAGATCATTACATAACAAAATAAAGAAAGAGGATTTTTCATGAGAAGAAAAGAGCATCTGGTAATAATGTTGAAGATGGTTCAAAACCTAAGTCTACAAATGAAGAGTCATATGCATGTGCCAGTATTGAAGAAATAGCTTTTGATCAAGTAGCATTAAATACAACTTTTGAAAATCCTTGGATTTTTTATTATGGAGCTACTAAACATATGAGAGGTTGCAAGGAGGTATTTTCTACCCTTACTAACTCTACATGAAGAAGGTTGACCGTAACATCTGGTCATGCTATGGATGTTGTAGGTGTTGGTGAACTTAACTTAAAGTCAAGAGCAGGTGGAAATTTCACAATTTAATGTTCTTTATACACGAGAAATGAAGAAGAATTTGTCGTTCATTTTTACTTTCTTATCAGATGGCTATAAAATCATTTAAAAGAAAGATTCATCCTAGATCCTGACAGGTAATGAAGAGCATTGTCTTTTGCAAGGTGAAAATAGAAGTTGAATGTTTGGTTTGTCCAAAATTAGTCATGTTTATGTTGCTAGATCTTCTACACCTAAGGAAAACATGAAGTTATGGCATGCTAGATTTGACCTTATCAGTTAGACAACTCTCAAGCACATTGAAAATCAAGGTATGTTGGAGAGCTTGCCCACTTTTGCTTTACTAGATGATGTAGAATCTTATGAAGGATGTCTTTAAGGAAAGCTTCACAAGCTATCATTCAAGAAGCATGGATACATCACTACTACCAAAAAATTACAGATTAATCATTCAGATGTTAATTAACCTATGAGAGAGGATTTTATGTAAGGATTCAGGTATTTGATCAAATTTATTGATGATTTTTTTAGATATTCTTGGGTCTATAGTCTAAAAGCAAACTCAATAGTCTTTCCTACTATCAAGAAGTTCTTAGCTATGGTTGAAAATGAAAGTCAAGCAAAAATTCAGATTTTGAGAAGTGATAGAGAAGGAGGGCATATGTCTAAAGACACAAGTCTTTGTCTTGAAGACAAAGGATTCTCTTCTATTGCAAAGAGGAAGAACTGAAAACTTGTTGAAATGATGCATAGTATGATGTTCTCTAAGCAACTTTCACCTTTGGTTTGATGGAGTCCATACAACTAATTACATTCTTAATACTAAATAGGTCTTCTATGAAAGCTTTAAAGGTCATCCCACCTTATGAAGCTTATGCTTGAGATAAAGGGCCCAAGGACTCTCCTTTTGTATATTTTGATCTTTCGAGATGAAAGCTCTCTCTTAGAGCTTTTGACACATATTTTTGTTATATTTTTTGGATCCTAAATTGGGAAGTCATAGGCATTTACATTATTTTTATGGCTTTTGGTTATTGGCCATGTGTGAACATACCCAAATGACCTAAAAGTCACTTATAAATAAGATTTGATCTCAATTTCACCCTTTTTGGTGAAATTTTGAAGCTCTCAGTGTGCAAACATGGTTTCTACGGTCTACCTCTTTTGATGTCAAGAACTTGTTTGAGATACAAGAAATTGGAGGGTAGCGGCTTTGATTTGTGGAAAGAGAGAACACTCGGCATCCTCTTTGGTGAAGATTGGGAAGGGGCTCGTGAGGAAGTCAAGCTTGAAGATATGACAAATGCAACATGCATGAATCTAAACAAGAAGGAAAGCATGCATATTAAGATGGCTGTATTAGATGAACTTTTAGTGGATTTGAAGGACCGTACAAGTGCTTTTGAGGTACGGGAGAAGCTTAAGGCAAACTATGAAAATACCACACCTGTAAATCAAGTGCATCTTATGCATAAGCTAGTGGGTATGTATCTTGATGAGTCGAAAAGTTTGGCTTCGCACTTATCTTTACTTGATTCATGGGAAACATTGGTTGTTTCACTTTCGAATAATCCCAATCTTACCTTTGATGGTGTAAGGGGTTTTATTTTGGATGAAAAAATCAAGAGGAAAGTTACTGAAGAGGGAAGTGTTCAGCTAATGTGGCTAGAGAAAGAACAGAAAAGGAAAGTGGAAATGCAGAGAGGAACATGAGAAAAAGCAAAGGAAAGGCTAAAGTGACTTGTTACCAATGTGGTAGGAAAGGTCACAAGAAGCTTGATTGCAGATACTACAAATCTAAACTAGAAAGAAAGAAGAACATAGGTGATAAGAAGCGGACACTAAGAATGAAGCACATGGAAACTCAAGTCCAATGTGGCCTCTAGTGTCCTCATTGAGGAGTTATAAGATGTAGAAGATATTCTTTGTCCTACTATGGAAGAAGATCATGCCAAAGTTAATAATGCTTTTGTTAATATTCATGCACAGGATATGTAGATCACCAAGAGGGATCTGATTGATGCCTTGCTAAGTGTGAATGATGCTTTGTTACAAACATGGATTGTGGATTTAGGTGCATTGCTCCATGTTACTCCTATTAAAGAGTATTTTACTACCTTTCATGCAAGAAACCATGGACATGTATTTCTTGGAAATAACCATGCTTGTTCTATTGAAGGTATTGGCATAGTGCATCTCAATGAGATGGCACTGATGAGCTGGTTTTGCATGATGTAAGGTATGTACCAAGCATCAAGAAAAGCCTATTGTCTGTTGGGCAAATGGATATGCATGGATATAGCACCCTCTTTGAGAAAGGGTCATGGAAACTTATCAAAGACTCAAGGCTGATTGTTAAAGGTACGAAGAAAGGGACTCTTTATTGCTTGCATGGTTAAGCCTTGCCAGGTAAGTTTGCTTCTTTGGCTGAAATGCGTTCACATATGGAATTTATGGCATAAAAGGCTTGGTCACGTGAGCCAAAAAGGCCTTGATAAACTATGTAATTTGGACAAGTTTGATGCGAAAGGCATAAAACTTGATTTTTGTAATGAATGATAATTTGATAAACAATTAACGAATACCTGCTACTCTGGTGTCTCTCGGAAGTCTAATATATGCTTGATCTTGTTCACTTTGATGTTCGTAGCATGCCCACCAAATCTAGGGTATGTATGTATGTATGTATGTAAGTGTATATGTATATATATATATACATATACACTTACATACATACATACATACATACATACATACATAACATACATACATACATACATACATAACATACATACATACATACATACATACATACAAATACATACATACATACATACATACATACATACATACATACATACATACATACATACATACATACATACATACATACATACATACATACATACATACATACATACATACATACATACATACATACATACATACATACATACATACATACATACATACATACATACATACATACATACATACATACATACATACATACATACATACATACATACATACATACATACATACATACATACATACATACATACATACATACATACATACATACATACATACATACATACATACATACATACATACATACATACATACATACATACATACATACATACATACATACATACATACATACATACATACATACATACATACATACATACATACATACATACATACATACATACATACATACATACATACATACATACATACATACATACATACATACATACATACATACATACATACATACATACATACATACATACATACATACATACATACATACATACATACATACATACATACATACATACATACATACATACATACATACATACATACATACATACATACATACATATACACACACACACACACATATACATACATACATACATATATGGCGCGCACACACACATATTTACACACACACATATATGTGTGTGTGTGTGTGTGTGTGTATATATATATATATATATATATATATATATATATATATATATATATATATATATATATATATATATATATGGATATTGCACGTATATGATATATAGTATATGTATATGTTCACTCAACATTGTAATATATATGTGTAACTTTTACATGTATGTAGAAACCCTAGCGTACCTTACGAACCTTACCTTGGAGGTAAGATTTGATTCACGTACCTTACCTATCAAAACTTACGAACCTTATGAACCTAACCACCTTGGTATGAATGGACTTCAAAACTGGGATAAGAGTATGTATGTGTCCAAAAGTCCACACATATTTTGGAGCATGTGTCTGGCCCTTTGGCATGCTATTCAATCTCCTATCTATAATTGTCATGCGCAATGCATCCATGCAATTGTAGAGATGGGTCAACAAATAAAAAATATCGCCAAACTGTATTTGTTATATGCGAACCAATCCTTTTTTCGCTATAACTGTGAAGAAGATTGAGTGCGTGGTCGTTCTTATGTATTAACGAGATGATACGTTTGGCGTAAACAAGAATATGAGCGACCCATGTGAGCTTACCTATATTCTCAAATAAAAGATCTAATGAGTGGGTCGTAGATGGGGTCCATACCATGGAGGGGTACTCACCCTGAAATAACTCTCCCATCCTCTTCCAGCTTGAAGCATTGCTTGTGATCACTTGTACCACATTCTCTACCCCAACCTTTTCCATTGCATATTTTATGTTCTCATAGATGTACTTCCCAGTGATTCTAGTGGCTACCAAACTACAATCTATAGTCGTGAGAAAATAAGTATCAATGCATGATAATACCATACTATTGATGATATGATGACGTCTATTGTCGCTCCAACCATCGAATACTATGGAACATCCGTACATCTTTCATTTTATTTGGATGGGCTTAAAAAGGACATTTATTCTTGCTTTCTCCTCGAGTAGTATAGATCCATATAATTTTTGGTACTTCACGCCGTACCAATCCTCACATGGACGTACCTGAGCTATTGACCTCACTATTCTCTTCCAAGCGTTTGTACGAACTACATTGAAAGAGAGGTTGCATTCTAAGATGCAACGTGATATCTCTATCTCAACAAACTTTTGTCTTTTCCTCTGCAAACCTACGGTCAAAAAAGATGAGTGGAGAGATCTTTGCCTAAGCTTTTGGAGTGGAGGCTCGTCTTTGATAGGCTCAAAAGACTCACTCTTAACCGTAGACAAAAAAATCGCGATTTTTTTTATAAAATAAAAATCGTTTAAATCTCTGAACGATTTAAACGATTTATTCGCGATTTTTATTTTTTTCAGTTTTTTTTTTTTTTAAAATTTATTTGGCTCTATTTTGAGACATTATCATGTATTTTATCCATATGACATGCATCTTATATAAAGTTTATGATATATATGTAAATACTAGAGTGTTTTATATGTGTATATACAATAAAAAATCATAAAAATTGCAAAAAAATCGTGATTTTTATTTTTAACCTTAGCGATTAAAACGTTTAATTCGTTCAAATCGCGATTTAAACCTCTCATTTTGTACTATGCTCTTAACAACACGTTGAGAACAAGTCCTACCCTTTCCCGATGTACCAATGGGCTGAGAGGCACTTGACATACCAAGAGTAGGGTCCATTTCCTCTAACATATCTAATGAAGAGGATGCTACCTCACATAGACATTCTTCCATTTGTGCCTGTGCAAGGTTATGTTCATTTCTTACTGCTTGTGCAATCTTTGATGGGACCTGTGGACATGCATCAATTCCTATCCCTCCGAAGCTTGACACATGACGAATGAGATGAGTGGTGGTAGTGCAAAATGTCCTACCATAATATTTGCTCATCCATCTCCGTGTGCCTAAACCAAAACCACTAATGTTGGCCAATACATGGCTCAAGGTGTGGGTATCCCATAACTTTCTCGAGGCATGATGCATGAAATATAAAACCCATAAAACATTAACAATCCTTGTAAGCCGTAACTTTAACTCTATATGATATGTGTGCATCACATGTATTTGATTGAGTTTGTGTGTGACTGTTGACATGTGTGTGTGTGTGTCATGAGTCATGACTTATATATGATGTATGATGTATCATGTGACTGACTATGTCCAATGACCATTGACATGTGCGACTGACTAGTGACAACTGTGTGTGAGACATGTGTATGCTACTATGCAGTTAGAACTTAGTCAGTAAGTGTGTGTGTGTGACTGACTCTGTCTGTGAATGTGTGTGTGTGTGTGTATGTTTCATGCATGCACAGAAAATATCCCCTTTTTTGGTGGCATTGAGCTTTGATTTGGCTTCAGTAGGCTGCTGGGTTAGGTCCTTGGAGGATTCCCTCTTGAAGCCTTTGGAGTCTAGACAACTCCCCTATGTATCCTCAAACAGTCAAAATGCTGCTCACCCTCAAATTTTCATCTAGGTATACCTATGGACAAAGAAAAGCAAAAGACAAGCAGCAAAGCAAGTTCATTAAGGAGCCCATTTTGATTGAAGGGAAGTATCTGTACATGCTATTTTTTCTTTGTCTCAATTCACCCCTTGAAAATGTTAACTAATTCAAAGAATTCTATGAGTAGGCTCAACAATACCATTGGAACAGAGCTAGAAAAAAAGATGCAAGATATAAATTGAAACCTTAAGGAAGTTAAGACTCAATAAAATACCAGTAATCTTATTATTGGATCAGCAGCTATATAGAAAAACAATCTGCAACATAGTTGAAGAGAAGGATGATAGCTTAATCTTTGCTACTGTTTAAGATTAGGTACAGAAGGGGCTAGACATAGAAGCACCAGCATGCGCTTCAGAAGCTCTGTTATGAAAGAGGCAATTGCTGATTCATTGCTGCAGCAAAAGTAACCATGCAAAGGCCTCAATATGAAGGGAATTGCTAATCTCAACAGCCTACTTTCACACTTCAAGAAACATTATATCGCGAGCTTCTGTCATTTCTTGAATGTTCTGAATAGTTTGTACAATCTGTGTTGCAGAAAGGACTAATGTCTCCTTGATACCTGGAATGGTTAATATCTCTGTTGTCTGCAATTTGTGGTCTGTGGATACCTACCCTTGAATTTGTGTGGGGCAACATTTCCAAAGTTGCCAGTACTGGATCCTCATGGTCTGTTTCTTAGAACATTGAATTGGAAGCATTGAGCAATATGACTCATTAATGATTAAATAGAACTTGGATGATGAAGAAGAATTCACATAATTGAAGAAATGAAGAATCTGAATGAAATAGAAGTATCTTGATAGAACTGAGATCGTTCAATATGATATGTATTATACATATATGATGTCACATGTGTATTATAATTTATACGTATATGATGTGTCTGATGTCATGACTTAGTGAGTGACAAGTGTGCATTGTGCATGACGCATGTGGAGTCAACTCAGAAAAGTCAATGTGACACAGGGGCTGGAGCCTCGCACTGGACACTAGGAGTCATGATTCACGAGTTCAGACTCGGAGTATTGAAGCTTGCAAGAATAATCACCTTTTGACTATTGGGCCTTGGCTTCTTCTCGGGAGAAGACTCTCTCTCTCTCTCTCTCTCTCTCTCTCTCTCTCTCTCTCTCTATCTCCCCCCCCTCACCCCCCTCTCCCCCCTCCCCCACGTGTGCCGACAAGACAAGTGCTCTTGAAGGCTCGAACCTTCACGCAAATGGGCAAGTTGCAATGTTTGAACTTTGGGAGTCGTGTCCTACATGATTTTGAGTAAGTCGTACCGGATGCATCCAATCGCATCGAATCAAACCAAATACGAACCGGACCGAACCGTATTTTGTTATCTTCACTTAGAAACAAAAACTTACTGAATGTGACAGTATGGTTCGGTTTGAACCGAACGGAATGGAACACAATTAACCATAGGTTCGCGCACCGGGTCAACTATGCACTCGTCACAATAGCACTTTGTCAAGTGAAGCAGAGTATAGGGCTTCCTTTACAACTACACTAGATGCAATTTGGTTAAAAAATTTTTAAGTTATCTTGATGCTCGTATCCATCTATGCAGATATTTTTAGAAAGTAAAAGTGCTATTGAGGTTGCAAAGGATCTTGTTCATCATGCTCGGACAGAGCGTATTGAAGTTCATCAACAATGTCAACTTAGCACAAAACCCTAATTTCCAGCAACCCTAATTTTTGATACTTAGCCAAATTTTGGTCACAAAAGGTCAAAAATTTTTATTACCTCATCAGATAGTACTTAATGAGAGCTTTCATTTGATATATAACATTATGTCATCAGAGCTGCAGAAATGAAAGAGAACCCTAACCTTAATTTTTGCTTAAAAGGTTTTTTTGCATATTATGATTCCTCAAGTCATGAGCATCAAGGAAAGCTAAATCTCTTGCCTACCTGATGGCTAGATCAGGAGATCGTTGAAGATTTTTACTCCAAAAGCAATTTTTAGTCACCAAAAGCTGATAGCTTTTTGAAGTTTAACGTCAGTTTTTTTTGTGCTTTTCGCAAGTTTTTCATCAATTTTTGTGAAAGCTTTAAAGCTTAAAAAAGAAGGGCTTGGGGGTCATAGTTGCGCATCCCTCAAGGCCTATTGAAGTGCTCTAACTCTTGGAAGAGGTGTTCCTAAGTTTTGGTGCAAATTTGGAGGGGATTTTGGCAGCCAACCATTAGCTCTTGCTGTTCAGAATTAGGGTTTGCTGTGCAAAGAGTTCTAAACTGTTTCTATTCACTTCAATTGCACATATACACACTCTTCATACCTCTTACACACTTTAGCCCAATTTCTTGTATAGAACCCTAAATTCAGCTTAGATTCAATTTTGTATAAGCATACTTTCAATTTTGTATCATTTACACACATTGTAATTCAACATTCATATAAGATAGTGTAGGTAAACATTCAACTTACCGTTGC
>CM035408.1:24558193-24595693 GCA_020310875.1 Ceratopteris richardii | reverse complement strand
ACACAAAGCTATTCCTCCATCTCGTTTCATAAAATGAATGCCCAAATAATGCTACAAATGACCCAAATTTGACATCTCAATAGAGGCATGCAAATTAGCCTTAAATTCAGCAATATGCTTCTCATTAGGAACAATGTGCAACATATCATCAATATTAGCAATCACAAGTAAATCGTCTACATCCTCAATATATAAGGTGCTCTTAGTTCGACTGTTCTCAAAATCATGTGCTAACAAGTAAGCATGTATCTTCTCATACCAAGCATGTGGTACTTGCTTCAAAACATATGATGCCTTTTTCAATCTATACACTTTGTTTTCATGCCATTGCTACACAAAACCATGGGGCCCAAATGCATACATGTCTTCATGTAAATCACCGTTCAAAAATGAAGTTTGAATGTCCAACTAATATGCATTCTAACCATGATGAGTTGCAAGTGCACAAATGCTATGAATGGTAGTCATTCGGCATGTGGGAGCAAAGATCTCATCAAAATCAATGCCTCACTTGAGCATAGTCTTTTGCAACAAGCCTAACCTTATAACTATTAGTTGTTCCATCAGGCTTACGTTTTACCTTGTATATCTGCTTAATGCCAATGGGCTTTTGCCTGGAGGCAAATCACATAAAGATTAAGTACCATTCTTCATAATATCATCGTATTCTAATTGCATAGCAGCCATCGAATTCTCTAAATTTTGTGCTTCATCAAAAGAAAGAAACTCATTCTCATCACAAAGAATAGAGACATCCATTGCAACAATCTGATGCAAAGGAAGCACTATGAGAGCCTGAACAAGTACGATATGATAGACATGCATCTAATATGCTATCTCTCAAAGTGTGGACCAACCATTTAAGCATAGTTTTAGCCTCTTCTATGCCATCCCTCTCATCAAGTGCATCATGTAAATCTACATAAAAAATTGAATTATCTATATCATCATTTGGAACCTGTAAAGGATGAGAAATTACTTCATTTGGACCAAGACTTGATCGTCGACCTATACAAAGACACAACAAAGTATCATAAACATCCTTCAAGCTACTTGATGTCTCTTTATACATAAAAGTAATGGTTGAATCGCATGTTCCACAAAAACAACATCACAGATAACCACAATGCGTTTGTTCTATGTATGATACAAACAATAGATTTTGCTTTGTGAATTGTACCATGTTGGTGCATATGGCAAGCCTATGTGCCCAACCTTGTGCATTGCATCTCATAAGAGTTTTGAGTCAAAACCTTATGCATACACTTAGCTTAGTTGATTGAGTTCTAAGGTTAAATTCATGTATTACTTTTGCCAAAAGTAAAAGGTGACTAAGAGAGAATATCATGAATATATTGGGAGCCAAATCCCACGAACATATTGGAATTAATATGACTCCTAAAAGCATTGAACAAAGTAGGTAGATCCATCAAACAATTATCTCAATATATATATATATATATATATATATATATATATATATATATATATATATATATATATATATATATATATATATATATATATATATATATATATATATATATATATATATATATATATATATACACACACACACACACACACACACAATAACTTAGTCACGAGCATATGAGATGGATATTGAACTCATTGAAGGGAGATATTGTGCATAGCTCAAAGCTCATGGATTCCTCCAACATCTCTTTGTATCATATCTTACTTAGCAATACATTTACATCAAGTTTCATTAATCACATTTCTCTCTGTTCACTATTACAATACATTGCTTCAAGTCTATCATCTTGCTCAGTCATCGCACCAAGTACATGGTCTCATTAACTTGCTTATTGATTGGACTATCAAGATAGGGGTCTTGCGAGTGTGCCTACAAAGCTTCATGGTCATTGGAGTTGTACATATTGAGATATGAGGAGATCTATATGACTATGTCTATGCATCTTTATTCCTCCTCAAAAGTCGGGATCACCCCTTAACTTCTTATCCATATTGCTTTTAGCCTAGTCCTCATAAATTTATGAAATAGCTTGTAATAGGTGGCAACTTCATTTGAATGTGTGCAAAAGGTCTTGGATCAATTCCAACCAGGCTATGAGCTTTGAGCATAATTGTGAGTACCTTCTTTCGTAAATAGAAGGTTTTCTTTATTTGAGAAGTACTCAGAGGTTATTTGTTTTGCCATAGAGATTTGAGATTCATGTTCAAAGGTATCATAGTGGTATTGCATATGTTGGAAGCTAAGGGAACCTGTTAAGTAGTCTAGGTGCTACTTAGTATGGTCTAGAGCAGGTTGTGATGGCTCTCTCATCTCTGTGTAGTGCCCATAACTCCTCATAATGGTATCATAGCATAGTTACAAACTTGAAATTATGGGTGATGGATTTCCTTCATCAAATGACAACTTGGATCAAAGCAACCACTCAACATGGGTCTCTAAGGATGAAGGATTACTTGCAATATGGATACATCTCAAAAGATGAGCTGATGCCTATACTCAGAACCAAAGGACAATCGACTCAAGAGGAGTAGGAAAGTTTAAACACCTGATGTGCAAAGGATGCTTTGACAAGGTCATACATTCTAAACTCTATTTCTCATTTCTTACTTGCTCATATTAGGAATTGTGAGACATCACAAGAGTCATGGAGTGATTTGGAAGCATTCTTCTCTTCAAGCACTAAGGTTAGGAAGAGCCAACTATGGATGGAGTTCACAACACTGAAGAAGAAGCATAAGTAAAGTGGCATTGATTTTGTCACCAAAATGAAGGACATTTCATATCAATTAGGGAGCATTGGAGAAATCATTGATGAAGAGAAGATTATGGGGCAAGTCATCAATGGGATAAGGGTTGATGTGAAGTGGGAAGCTTTCACCGCTGCCATGGACTTATATATGCACGTGCCAGACTTCAACACTATCATGGGACAACTCTTGACTCATGAGGCCAAACTTATGAAGAATGGTGAGAACTAAAAAGGTAATCGATCCTTTGCCCTTTACATAGATAATGCAAAGGTAAAGATAACAAAGGAAAATGCAAAAAATCCACATCCCAAGCCAACTTTGTAGATAGAGGTAGAAGCTCAAGAGGAAGAGGCAAAGGAGATAGGCAAGGCAGTGGGAGATATCAAAGATCCTTATCTTGTGCCATATGTGGATTGTCCAATCATATCACAAAGCATTGTTTCAAGAATCCAAGGAACTAGAGAGGAAGAGGATACAACAGAGGTGGATATGGGCTCATACAGGCAAATACTACAATTCATATGGATATAACAAGAATAACTACATCAAAAACAACTACCAAGGGGTAAGGAAGATGAGATTACAACAATCACATAGACAATCAATCCCAAGAGGATTCATGTCTACTTATGAATATGAAAATGAAGGAAAATTTGATGATCATGTTTCTACATTGACTCTAGATGCTCAAACATTGTAACATGGAATCTAGCTTTGTTTTCAATTTTGGAAGATCCAAAGAATAACCATGAGATCCAAACGATCGATGAATGCACCCTATGGAGAAGATAGGAAATGTAAAGACTTCCAATGGTAATATGAATATGTTAAGCACAGTTCTCTATGTACATAGTATTACTAAAAACTGAATACGTGTAGGTCATATTGTGGAGAAGTGTTTGGAGATGAGATTCACAACGCATGGAGCCTATGCAAAGGATCCATATCAAGGTTTTAAGGGGATAGGCAAGGGAGAAAAAATAGGTAGATTGCTCATCTTTAAACTCCAAGACACTAAGAACATAGCATTATTCAATTATGGTACCCAAACCCTATCAAAGCTAGAGGTTTGGCATAAAAGATTGGCTCACATTGGAGAAAGAGCCCTCAAACAAATAATTCGAGATCAAAATATTTTTGGACAACCTAATATTTCAAAGCAACACATGACTTATGAGTGCCGTGCATGTCAATTTGGGAAATCCGAAACGCAACCATTCACAAAGAAGGGATACATACATGGAGACATTCTGGAGCTTTTCCACATAGATGTTTGGGGACCAATCAAGGAGCCATCCATCTCAGGGTCAAGGTATTATGTGTCATTTATAGATGATTGCAGTAGATGTAACATTGTCTATTTTATGAAGCATAAAGATGAAGTGTTATGTTTTAAGAAGTATCTAGCTCTTATGGAAAATCAAGCAAGTAAAACCCTAAAAAGACTAAGGTAAAATGGGGAGGGAGAACACTTCTCCCATGAATTTGACTCCTTCTTACAAGATAGAGAAATCAAGAGAGAGATAACAAGGAGATAGACACCTGAGAAGAATGGAGTAGCTAAGAGGAGGAATGGGACCATAATGGAAGTAGCGAGGTCCATGTTGAATGAGAAAAAGCTAACCAATTGCTTATGGGTAGGGGTAGTATCCACTTCCATATACGTCATAAATAGGTTACCCTCAAAAGCTTTGGATGATATGAATCCTTATGAAGCTTGGAATGGAAGAAGACCAAGCTTGGAATGGAAGAAGACCAAGCTTGGATCATTGTAGGATATTTGGGTGCATTGCATATACACACATACCACCTCCAATAAGAGGTAAAATTGATCATAAGGTAGAGAATTATATCTTTGTAGGCTATGATCTTAATCAAAAGGGTTATAGGCTACATAACCCTAGCGTCAAAGGCTTCACAGTTAGTCAAGATGTAGTATTTCATGAAAACAAGTCTTGGTTTGAAGATGAATTTGGGAAGATCAAGCTACCATATGATTTAGAAGAAGGTTTTCCAACACTCTAAAGAAAGGGTACACATAGACTTGAAGCATCAAGTGATTTTGAAGATGATCAGAAGACTCCTAAGAGGAAGATTAGCTCATGGAACTACAAAGGTAAATCTAAGGGACAAAAATTGAGTGATATTGCAAAATCCTTTCAACAACCATCATGCGATCTACAAGGGAAAAGAAGAAGCTAGAAAGGTATGACTATGGCACATCATTAATAACTAAACATTCAATCTATATAGCTCAAGATTTGAACTCTATAAAGCTCTCATCTTATGAGGAGTCCAAGAAGAAACCAAAATGGATGCATGCTATGGAAGAAGAGATTGAAGCCTTGCAAGAAACCAATACTTGGGAATTGGTGCCCAAGACTCCTACAATGAAGGTCATTGGATCAAAATGGATCTACAAGGTGAACAAAAACTCTAATTGAACTATTAAGAGGTACAAGGTAAGAATTGTGGCAAAAGGGTATGCTCAAACCCAGGGTATTGACTATGAGGAAACCTTCTCTCCTATCACAAAGATGCCAACAATCAGAGTGCTTATGAGCATTGCAACTGCAAAAAATTGGAAGATCTATCAGATGAACATGAAGAATTCATTTATAAATGGATGGATATATGAAGAAGCATACATGGCCCAACCCCCTAAGTTTGAAGACTCACAATATCTTGAACATTTCTACAGGTTAAGGAAGGCCTTATATGGGCTAAAGCAAGCTCCAAGTGCTTGGAATCATAGACTTGTGACTTATTCGTAGGACAAAGGATTTGTAGTGACCAAAGTAGACCCTTCTCTGTTTGTTTAGAGAACACATCAAGAAGTCATATACCTTTGCGTATATGTAGATGAAATCATATTCACAAGTAATGATGTTGAAGACACTCAAAGGATTAAGTTTTAAATGAAGGAGGAATTCAAAATAAGTGACTTAGGGTAGCTCACTTCGTTGGATTGAAAGTAGTGTATACAAAGAAGAGTATGTATCTTACTGAGAAGAAATACATTAAGGATATGCTAGCCAAGTTCAAAATGGAGATGGCTAAGGTTGCATGTAGACCCATGGAGGTTAACTCAAAGTCAAGTTCTCATGAGGGTGAGTTAATGAAGATGTGACAAGCTATCAAAGCGTGGTGGGAAGTTTAAACTATGCTAATCTCACTGCAATATACATATGCTATAGTATAAGTGTTTTGAGCCAATTCATGCATACACCTAGGAAGCCACACATGGAGGTAGCTAAAAGGATTCATAAATAACTAAAAGGAACGATAAATGAAGGCCTATTCTAACCATACAAATCTGATGTAGATATAAAGTTATTCTATGATGCACACTGATCAAAAAATGACAAGAGTACGTGAGGATATCTTACATTTGCAGGTACAAAGATAATATCATGGTCATCCAAGAAGCAACCTACTATTGCTCTTTCATCTACAGAGGTTGAATATAGAGGCTTGGCAAATGCAACTCAAGAAGCTATCTGGATTAGGACACTAAAATCAGAGCTGGGAGTGAAGTCATCCACTCCTCACACTTTGTAGATAACATAAGTTCTTTACATCGTGTAGCTAATCCCATTTATCATGCTAGGACCAAACATTTTGAGGTCCATTTCATTATGTAATGGAAAACATCACAAGCAAAGAAATTGAACTCTCATATGTATCTACTCAACAATAATGTGCAAAGTGATGATGAAAGCCTTGGGTGGAGTGATGTTAAGCAAGTTCAAAGCTATGATTGGACTTCACAAAATCTCAAAGGATTGAAGACCTAAGCATCCTAGGCTTGAGGGGGAGTTGTTGGTGCATATGGCAAAGTTCTAAGGTTAAAGTCATGTATTACTTTTGCCAAAAGTAAAAGGTAACATAGAGAGAATCTTCTGTATATATTGGGAGCCAAATTCCATGAACATATTTGAATTCAAATTTCAAATTTGAATCCTAAAAGCATGGAACAAAATAGCTAGATCCAACAAACAATTATCTTTGAAGAAGTGTATATATATACTGTCACTTAGTCGTAGGCATATGAGCTAAAGATTGAACTCATTGAAGGGATATATTGTGCTTATCTTAAATTTTGTGGAGTCCTCCAACTTGGCTTTGTATCATATTTTACTTAGCAATACATTTACATCAAGTTTCATTAACCACATTGTTCTCTATTCACTACTATAGTGCATTGCTTCAAGTGAGTCATCTTGCCTGAGTCATTTCACCATGTAAATGGTCTCATTGCCTTGTTTATCAACTTGAATAAGAAGATAGAACTCTTGTGAGTATGCCTTCAAATTTGAATGGTCATTAGAGTTGTACACATTGGGATATGAGGAGATCTATATGAATGTGTCTATGCATCTACATCCCCTTGAAAAGTCCGGATCACCCACTTGACTTCTTATACATATTGCTCTTAGCATATTCCTTCTAAACTTAAGTAACAACACGTAATAGGTCAGTAAGCACTTCATTAGAATGCGTGCAAAATTCCTTGGGTCAATTCCAACAAATTTGTGAGTTCTGAGCATAACTCTAAGTATCTTCTTCCATAAATAGAAGGCTTTCTCTATTTGAGAAATACTCAAAAAATACCTGTTTTGCCATAGAGATTTGAGATTCATGTTCCAAGGTACCATAGTGTTATTATTGCATATGATGGAATCTAAAGGAGTTACTAAGTATTAAAGGTGTAACTTAGGTTGGTTTGGAGCAGGTTTTCTAAGACACTCTCATCTCTGTGTAGTGCCCATCACTCTTCATATACCCAACAAAAATATATTTCACTTCTTTATCATCCAATTGTTATTGTTCATGCATTAATGCAATTTCCATACAAGAAAAGACATACACATGAGCAAGAGATGGCTTGTGACCATGCCAAGCTTCATATGGAGTGATCGTTTGCAGTGCTTTGGTGGGACAATTGTTAAGTGCATATGTTGCATATATAGCAACCTCAAGTGAGAAGCTATGTGGTAAAGCCTATTTTTTTACCATAGACCTCGCCATTTGCATGAGAGACATGTTTTTCCTTTCAGTAAATCCATTTGTTGAGATGTAAATATTATTATATATTGATGTTTTATCCCATCCTCAACCAAAAAATGCATTAAAATAAGGACATGTATTCATATCCTAGATCAGAATGGAGTGTGCCCAATTTACATGCTGAGAAAACAGTAATAACTAGTAACTCTTTAAAGAACATAAAAACTTTGGAATTTAATTTCAATGGATACACCCATGACTGCTTGGAGAAGTCATCAGTAAAAGTCACAAAGTACAAGTAGTTCCAAAATGAAGGTGTTTGCATATGACCACAGATATAACTGTGAACAAGATGTAGTTTATGAGCAGCTCAAACTGAACCATCTTTTGGGAAGGAGAAATGCTTCATTTTGCCCAAAATACAACCTTTAAAGACATGTTTACAAGGTGCCTCAAGTTTGGGTAGAGAGGATACTCTTATCAATTATGGAATGTGTTGTATAAAGAATATTAGATTGAGATTTATTAAGTTTTATTAATATGTTTTGATGTTTTAATATATCAGCTTAAGGTTTGTGAGGCATGAAAGGTGTGAAAGGGCATGAACTTTTTGAATATATCTGGACATCAATAATCATATTTATATTTTATATAGTTTGTAAATAAACCCATGAAGAGGGTTCTTCTTTTAGAAACAAATATAAAATTAGTGGTTAGGATAAGGATCACTATAGACCACGATTTATGTAAATGAAAACAAAAATAAAATTTGCATGGGGAATTACCCAAAAATTATCCATTGAAAAAATCATACATGCACTTTCACATGCACCTGTTTTACAATTACCTGATTTTTTACAATCATTTCATGTTGTTACTAATGCTAGTGGTTCAAAAATAGGTGTTGTTTTAATGGAAAATGATCATCCATTGCATTTGAGAGTAGGAAGCTTAAGCCCTCAGAAAAGAATTATAGTGGATATGATAAGGAATTATTAGCAATTGTGCATGCTCTACACATTTGGAAACACTACCTTATGGATCTGAGGTATTAATCAAAATCAATCAACAAGATATTGAGCATTTGTTAAAACAACCTTTAATCTCTGATCGACATCTTAAATGGGCTTCATTCATCCAAAATTTCTAGCCCATGATCCAATATCAATGGGGGAAAGCTAATGTTGTAGTCGATGCTCTTAGCCATTTTCCTTCACATTCTGTTGTTTTGCATAATATTTTTGCCATCCAAATTCATTCCTTTCAAGAAATGATTTCCACTTATGCATCTGATTTGTATTTCTCAGGTGCATGGAATGACTTCAAAAATTGTGCACCTTTGATTGATGAACATTATATATTTCATCGTGGCTTACTTTATTTTCAACATAGATTATGCATTACACAAGCTGTTAAAGATTTTATCATAAAAGAAATGCATGAACCATCTTACATGGATCATAGAGGCATATAGAGCACCACTTCTGCTTGCAAAGATTTCTTCTTTTGGCCCTACATGGAAAAGGATATCGCACAATACGTTTTTCAATTCATTGTGTGTCAACGTGCAAAACATCATCACGGTAAACCGTTTGATTATTATGTCACTTCCCATTCTGATCGAACCATGGGAACAAATTTCTATGAATTTTATCACTGGTATTCCTATCATTTCATCACATAATGATATGATTTGGATAATAGTTGATAGGTCTAGTAAATATGCATATTTCTTTTCTTGTAGAAAAACTTTTGTCCTCTCCTCAAGCTGCTAAGTTATTCATTAAATGCATTTTTCCACATCATGGGTTTTCTAAAGTTGTGTTATCTGATCGTGATGGTCGTTTCTACAATCATTTTTGGGTTGCTTTATTTCAACATTTTGGTTCTAAAATAGACTTTAGCTCTGTATTTCATCGAAAAAGTAATGGGAAAAACGAGGCTACAAATAGCACTATTCTTGATTTATTGCGTTGTTATTCATTAAATAGTCCCACTAATTGGGATGACAACTTACCATTGGTTCAATTTGCTTACAATAATACCACATACAACTATTTAAAGTGCATCTTTTGAAATTGTTTATGGTAAAAAGCTTTCCACTCCCATGTCACTCACTCAAACTGATATTCCGATGGCTGATTCTATTGCTCACGATCATATTTCTATACTTAGTGATGTTCACAAGCAAGAACGTTATCCATGTAATGTCAATACAAAATGATTAGCCAAAGAAGTTAAGGAGAATGATCTTGTATGGTTAAATATTATTGAAAGGCATTCAAAAAATATTTTTCAGCATCCTAAAATTAAACTTGCATCATGCTATTATGGACCATCTCACATTATTCAAAAACTTAATGAAGATTCATTCAGATTAGATATACCATCTCACTACAATAGACATAAATCTTTTCATATTAGTTTATTAAAAGCATTTAAAGGCACTTTACCACTCACTCCACTTCTTGATGACCCTCCTTTATTAAAAAAAAAAATTGAAATCTTAGTTCTGGAGAAAATAATTGATGATGATGTCACTACTACATACATAAGTATTCAATATAATCGATATTTAGTTAAGTATAAAAATCACTCTATTGAAGAATGTAAATGGATACATAAAACAACATTAACACCCCATTATGAACACTTAATTTCTGCATATCATTGACATACACATTAATGTAACTCCTTCATGAACATTTGCATGCATGTGTTTTTACATGGAACATGCTTATCTTGTCCAGTGATGAAACATATGATTGACCAGCCATGTTTATTTTATCAACTGAATTCAATTGCCTTTTCAATTCAGAGGCATGTTATCAATTATGGAATGTGTTGAATAAAGAATTATTGGAGTGAGATTTATTAGGTTATTAATATGTTTTGATGTTTTGATATAGCAACTCTAGGTTCGTGAGAGCGTGAAAGGTGTGAAAGGGCATGGATATGTCGAATATGTCCGGATACTAATACTATGATTTATAGTTGATATAATTTTTAAATAAGCCCACAAAGAGGGTTCTTCTTTTAGAAATAAATAAAAAAGTAGTGGTTAGGATAAGGATCATTGTAGATGACGATTTATGTAAATGAAAACAAAGGCTCTCTGT
This sequence comes from Ceratopteris richardii, assembly GCA_020310875.1. Taxonomy (NCBI): domain Eukaryota; kingdom Viridiplantae; phylum Streptophyta; class Polypodiopsida; order Polypodiales; family Pteridaceae; genus Ceratopteris; species Ceratopteris richardii. Next base: position 24,584,816 of record CM035408.1, on the reverse strand, counting down.
AAAAGAGAGAAACTTTTATTCTCACGCTTGCTTTTCAAAGCCTCCCTCATTGTAACCATTATTTCAATGTAATGGAAAAACAACAAATTTTATTCTCACACTGCTTTTCAAAGCCTCCCTCATTGTAATCGGTATTTCTATGTAATGGAGAAACCTATAAATACATGCACTTTGTGGACCTTTCGAAGCAGAGTGCATGGAAGGATATTGCACCCAATTTTGTGTATTGTCTCATCTCTTCACATATTTATTTTCTTTGTCTGCATGTGAATTAAGATCCTAGTAACAGATACCATTTTGGATTTCTAGAAGTAAAGAAAACTAGCAAAATTTTGACGACCAAAGTGTACATGCCAAAGCTTTGCATATGAGACAGCTTGAGAATCTTGAATTGCATATGTTGAATCATTCATAGATTTTGCATAGTCTATGAGCTTATACAACTCACAACATAAGAAGCATAATAACATCAGTATTTGAAAGATCATGAATTGTACATCCATCATCAACAAATTTGATAATCAAGCCAATCTTGGCTAATACTGAAACTGAGAACGTATTTTTCTTGATCCCTAGGATATATAAAGCATTTGATAATATGAAAGAATTGGCATTAGTAGTAGCTAGAATGATCTTACCAATTGCCATTCATTACAAGATAAAAGGATTTGTTAGCATATGTGATAATATTCCTTGTAGGGACATGCTCAAGTGAACTAAAGAAACTCCATTGCAAGGTAATATGTTTGGTTGCCCCACTATCAAAGTACCAAACATCAGAGTCTATTGCGGACATACACTACTTATGAAAAGATGGATCATAGCTGCACACAATAGTAAATGCCCATTCTTCATCCTAAACAAGATTAGCGAACTCTTCCTTGCCTCTTTTGCATCCAATTTAGAACAACTCTTTATAACATGATCATTTGCCTTAAAGTACTTGCAAAATTGTTTCAGCTTTCCTATTTTATTGTCATCTTTGATTTCCTTCTTCAATTGTGCAACATTAGCAAATTTCTGCTCACTAGTAGATGAGGTCCATTTACCTTTGCCCTTCTGAGTAGCTAAGAAATGTTGTAATGCAACACACATAATTGACTTGTGCTTGGAATGATCTTCTTGAAACAAAACAGAGAAAAAATCCTCAAGTGTTAAGACATTTAGATTGCCTTTCATCATCAATCGAAGAGAATAAGAAAAACTCTGATATGAATTTATAAGACCATTAAGAACAGTCAAGTGAACTATTTGGAAAGATTTCATCACAAGAAATCAATGCTTCTTCAAACCTTTGATCTTTGTCAAAAAATTATCCAGAAAATCTCCTTCATTCATATGCTCACTCTCCAACCATTTTAGGAGGTAAGCAACCCGAGCCTCATATTTCTTGCTTAGCATAAAGTTGTAAGTGTATCCCAAGCATCCTTTGCTATGTTGAAAGGATAAATGTGAGGGATAATGGTATATTTGACAAACAAAGCTATCAATGCACATGCTTGAACATCTATGTTGTCCCACCAAAGTTGCAGAAATTGAAGATTATCATCTTCACCACCATCTTGATTATCTTCAATAACTATATTTGTAGATGTAGTAGGACGACTTTCAACACCCTACACAATATTCCATATCCCTTTTGCTACCAATACATTATGCATAATATATGGCCACAATGGGTAATTTACTCCCATCTAACTTATCCTTAAGTGACAACATACAGAATATATCATTGCTTTCAGCCATGGCTAGTGACTAAATTCTCTAATGTAGAAAATTGAGCTCTACTAAACCTATAGTAGACTTTGAGGCACTTTTACTGGCAAACCAAAATGTGCATATATATCTGGCGCAAAATGACACAATTATCTACACAATCTTTGCGATAGTATGTTTAGAGGCCTAAATGAGCCCAAATCAAAATTTCTACACCAGATAGAAAATTTGATTTCAACTCTTAATCGCCTTAAATATGCTCACAAATTTTTATGTGATTGTGAGAGTGTGATCAGATGGGTGTCGATGATGCCTTAGATGAAGCCACAACCTACTTTGAAACCAACTCTTGGAGTTCAAGATCCGTGGAAGCACAAGAACAACACAAGGAAGAAGAAGAAGAAGACGAAGCTTAGGGCACGCCAAAATATTGAATGTATTACCAAGTGTACAAAATCAGTGGTCTATTAAGGTTATAGACATATATAAAAGCTAGGGGAAAAAACCTTCTAGAGAGGGAAAAAAGTGCCCCAACAATCCTAAGTGTGTTCACACACATCAGTACCCAAATATATCAACAGTTATTAGGTCAAACTAAAATAATTCCCCATAGCACTTCTGCTCATCATTAGTCTTCGTGGCATTTGGTCTCTATGGAAAGGGTATTTAGTTCTCTGACATATGCCATACCATGCAAAGTAGGCCACCATAAACTAATACAAAAATGTGTTTGGTTGTTCACCCAAGGGAGAAATGTACATCTAAAGCACTTGATTGGATAATTGCAAGAATATGAAAACATACACACTCATGTATGCATAGACACAAGAAGTTGTCTTTCCCCCTTTTATAGAGTTGATTCACTATGAAAGAATATGGATTCTCCTTCAAGTGCTTTTCTTCTTGCACGAATAAGACATTGAGGAAGTATTCTGTCATGAAGATAATCCATAATAGGCCTACTCCATTCTGGTACTATCATCACCTGATATAGAGTTGAATGCTTTGTGGTAGGTCTCTCAATGCAAATTGAGAGCCAGAGGAACAATTGTGAGCACTTTTAGCCATGTATGGCCGAGTGCCTAATCTCTTTAAGTTTTGTAGAGCCTTAGTTTGGGGAAACGTTGACCCAAAGCCTTGATATTCTCTTCATCAATTAAAATTCCATTTTTTGAGGCAATATAACCCAAGATCTTTCTTTGTTTCACCATGAAGTCACATTTTTTATTGGATTTAAGGAGACTCTATATTGTCTATACACTTAGCAAACAACTTTGCCATCATACGAATATGTTTGGACCTTAGTGTGGAGTATGTACATAGGTCATCCACATGAACTCCAAAGATTTCCTAAGGAAATCTTTGAAAACATGACACATTATTTGGAAAATTGTAGGGATATTTTTTTAGATCAAATGGCATAACCTTAAATGCATGTATCCCTCACTCAGTAGCAAAGGAAGTTTTGTATTGATCAATGATTAGAAGTGGATAATAATCCAATATCATGATGGCATTGACTTTCTTTAGACTCATGGAGAATCTTAGTTTGACATTTTTCTTGGGAACAACAAGAATAGGGGATGCCCATTTGGTATGCTCAATCTCATAAATAAAACTTCCCTCTAAGAGTTTAGTGATATTCTCTTTTATCTTTGCTGAATATACAATTATAAGTGTATGACCTTTGTTTTGAGGGATCTGCATTAGGTGCCATAAGGATTCTATGGGCACAAATATGAAGATCAATAGCCTTTAAATCTCTATAAGACCAAGAAAATATAGCTCTATACACTTGGAACAATTCTTTTGATTGTGTTTCTTCCATTTTGGATACATCATTCCCAATATATGTGCACTTTTCTTCCCTGTCTTCTATTATAACAACCACCTTCTTCTTCATTTCTTGGTTGATGTATGACTCTCCTATCTTGGCTTCTCTCTTAGGTCTCAAAGACACAACTTTTTGCCTTTCTTAGTATTTCTTTAAATTTTTCGGAGGATCAAAGTTATCTGACTTTCCCTCTATGGAGGTAATACTTTCCTCAGTTGGTTCCTTAACTTTGTATAGGGGATACATATAATTTATAGGATCCTAATACAATCATAAACATGAAATTCTATCAAGAATTAATTTTTTTGAATCAAACTTAGATTCCATATGAACATAAACCAAGTCATCATCATTATAAAAAGTCTCTTCATGAACCAATAATGACTCTTTTCTCAATTTCCTCAAGAACCGAAAGCATGAACAATCCACTAAGATCATGTCCTTCACCATCACAATGTTCTATTCAAGTATTCTCATTAACATAGATGTCCATGGTGGCTAGGATTTACATCCAACCATGTGGTTTAAATTCTTCATCGTTGATTTGTTAAGGGATATAATTTGGATCTTCAACATATCTATATTGAATTAGTAAGTTCCTATGATCTCTTCTTTCTAATCTTTGCTCTTCTCTATGAACTTTCCAAAGAACCTATAAGTTTACATCCTTATCCATCTAGGATTCAGAATCTAATGATTTTTCCAAAGGGAAATCATCTGCATCTTTGTGTACATTGTTCCATTGGATAGGAGGGATATCACTATGCACAAATGTATAAAGATTGATTCTATTTGTAATCACCAGGTGTTGCAAGTATAAAACATTGATATCACAAACTTGTACCAATTTTAATTGTCACATGAATGGTCTTCTTATAAACATCTCGTAATTGCTACGTTGGCTGAAATTGCAAATAGCTAGTATACTCAAAATCCACTCCACAAGTATTCATTTCACATTCTCTAGCAAAAAAATGGGTCACTCAATGGACCATCAAAAAATTATAATTTTAGATGGGTGGGACTCAATGCAAGTCTTCCCAAATTTTCCCATATGGCTATTTCTACAATTGCTCCAATATCTAAAATTACTTTCATAATGTGCTTTTTTTATTAAGATAGGTAGGAAAGTATTGCCCTTATCTCCTTCACTATATTCTCCTACCCAATATATTGGCACTTGTTTTACACTCAAACTTTTTGAAACAGGATTTGGCTCTAGAAACTTAGTTTGAGTAGCATGAGGGTCCACATGATTGGCCATTTTTTGCCATAAGTATAGCTTTGTGTGCAAAAGTTCTTCGATGGTTCGGGTGCATTTTATTTGGGTCTTCTTTAATAACTCCGTGCCATATGTACTTTTAGTTGTTTTGGTCATGGGAATCTGATGAAAGTTGTCTTCTTTTACTATGGAATCCCTTTTGTAGTCTCTTCTGTATTGTGGCAATTCCATGAGACATGCATCCTATTCTTTTGTTGTGATAGATCAATTTATGATGCTCTCTCATTTTTGGGGAAGGCTGGGGTATGTCTCTTAATAGCTAAGGCTAGTATCTACCATTGTTGGCTCTATGGGCATGATCACCCTTTCAATATTTTCCTCATCATATTTGATTGGCACAATTTTTGGAGGTGGAGGTGGACTTGGTTGTTGATCTAGGACAAGCCTGACAAGCTCCTCATTTCCTTGACTGTACCTAGGTCTAGCATAGTATGGTTCTTCGTAGTACTATTGGCCTCTCAATGGGTTTCCATTTGCATCCAAAGGAGAATACATAAACCTAGGTTGATATTGTTACCTTTGCTACTATTATTGTTGCCGATATCGTTGTTGAGGTGGTTTGTTACAATTCTAGCATCTACTAAGAGGTTTTGGTCTTTGGCCATAGGGCAAATTGTGTTGCTCTTTTGTTTCTTCCAATTGAAGCTTCTTCATGACCAAGTCAACAATTTCTTCAATTGAAGTTCTCATTGAACTAGAGAAAGTTGAAGCTTCACTCTTAGTATTAGAGGGTCAAATCTTGAGTTTAGCCACTAGGTTGTCTTCTAAGTCCACGTATTCTTTGATACACATTCAAGGTATCAAGCCTACGAATATATACTAGTGAACATAATTGACCATTATCTAATCCATTGAGAAACAAAGAGATTAACTTCTTTTTTGGTGGACTCTTGCATGCTAGGCATCGATCCACATAGTGTTTGAAGTGTCTAACAAAAACTCTCATTGATTCCTGATTGGCTTGTTTGAAGCTATAGATCAATGATTTTGATCCATGTTTGATCCCACATGAGAAGAACTCACCTATGAAGTCTTCTACAAGATCCTTTACGTTCATGAACATATCAATGTTGATCTTGAAATCATGAAAAAGTTGTTCCTACCAAAATTAATCCGAATGCATTGTATTGAGTGAAAAATTTTGTGAATTGTTTCACCATTAGGACTTGTTTGAATTCGGCTACATGATCATAAGGATCAGTAAACCCTTCATAAGAGTTTTATGCACTTTGCTACTTGAGATGGTCGAAGATGTGGGTCTTGCATTATAGGCATAATGTTTGCTGATTGAGAGTCAGCATGTTCATTCACTTGTCCATACACAAGTGTTGCATGAGAATGCTTCCCTTTTGGTGGCACTCTTGCTTGGAATCTATTTGGTGGTGCCCCTAGAAGTCTCGAGTTACTTCCTCGTCGGGGTTGCCAAGTGGAGCCTCAAAAGGATTTGTGCTTACAGTAGTTCTATGCTTGATGTTTTGTTGATTGGATTCCTCATATCCTAAACTACTACCAAAAGGATGTGGGTTAGGACGTGCAAAGGACCTCTCAGGTTCTACAATTTTCGAATCGGAGTTGCCCACTCTGTCTTTAATTTCAAGCAACAAGGCATACACAACCACTCCCTTGGCAAGAGGAGTTGTGGTGTTATTGGTCCAATATTTCTTTCGAGTACCTCTTCCAAGTATATGTCCATCCAAGGCGGTTTGAACTTCAGAAAGTGAAGTATGCATGTGCCTATTGTATTCCTTTTGTCTAGTTGTGTGAGCAAAATTTTAGGTAAATCTTCATCACCCAAACCATACAAAATCACCACTTCACCTTCTCATTTGTATCTTAAGGATCTAATGTGAGAAGGTATAAAATTCTCTCTTTATCCTCATAGTTATCATTACAGAACTTGACTATTGGATGTGGATCAACCATACATAGCTAGGGTTTTAAGCCTAACCACTTGACAATTGAGGCCATCTAGGTAGATGCCTATCACATGGTAATTCAATTTTTGGAATTCTAACATTGTAGAATAGATAGTCTTGAATAGATGGCCTTGCTTCATTGGATGAGTATGCATGTTCTTATGAAGCAACCATGTGGCCTCGATTAATATGAGACTCACTACTATACAAAGTTTGCATGTGCAGCTAGGGGTACGTGACTACTTCCCACATATGAGGGATGACTTTCTTATAGACTTTCATTGACATGATGTTTTACCCAATCTCAAATGCATATATAGAAAATAAAAATCAACTAGGTTTAAAGATTTTGGGAGGTGTTATGTGTGCTTATGTGCGTTGATTTTCAATCCACAAAAATAGGCAGAATGCTCAACCAATTTTCAAAAGGAACCATGATACCAAAACATGATGTGCTTACTTTCAATGCTCACACATGTACAGCCAAATGGACGAATAAAAGAAAAAGGAATCCCCTTGCCCAACTTTTTCCCATGAAAAAGATGTTAGAATAAGGATTCCACAAGCAACCAAGTGCTCTTTTTTCAAAAGTTTCTTAGTGCGTTTCAATAATTTAATTACAATTGAAATGACATAAGATACATTAATTCTCTTCACACTAAACAACAGAGTGATGATGCCCAATTTATCTCTCGTTTCAAGGGTGCAATGTTCGGAAGCTCGATATCCTTACAACAAATGACCTTTACACTTTGGTGCCCTTTGAAATTCTCATCACAATGTGTTCAAAAAATTTACCTTTTCTTAGAAGGTGATCGTACCCGTGAAGTTCAAGGGTCACATCCCAAATTACTATTTCTTCAAGTATTACAATTGGTTTCATAGTGCATATTTCAATTTTTTTTTTCAAGCAAGGAATCAAATCATCTAAAAAATTTGATCCACCTCCTCATACGAGGAAATTTTATCTACTCTCAACAAGTCCACTTTTCTTGGGTCTAAAAATTTGGCACACTCAAATGTACAAGTCAACAAATCAAAGATTCACTCCATAATGTGGCACACTACTGTCTCACTCAGGGCAAGTAGATCCAACTTTTGCAATATTCTACAAAATTGTAGGACTTCTTATAAGCTACACAAGCCAAATTGAACCACATACATTGGATATTACTAGCTCAAGCTTTGATCCACTAGAACTTCACTTGGTAGAATTGGAAACAACTAGCTTGGGCCTATGAGTGAGTAACAGTGGGCAAGCAATGATTGGCCATTCTTCTCTTGCGTAGATAGTTCGAAGGTTAGAGTTTTGAGAATGTATACTTGTAGAATCAAAGTCCAGCAATTGGAATGAAGGTGTCTTCTTATGTGTCTCGCTGATTGGCCGAACTTTGTACTATAATTTTTTTTTAGCTTTGTAAATTTATAATTTCAGCATCTTATCTTTCTCTAGTATCATCCTGAGTTTTGTATTCTCAAATTTTTTGCATCCTTCTATAGTATCATTGTGTGACACTATATGAACTATTTTTCCCCATTGAGTCTTCAAATTGCATCCCACAATGCATACCGCACTTAAGAGGACACACCACATTCAACAAATAGATCAAGAAATTGATCTATAAGTGCTCATTTTGGCACGCACAGTGGGACCTTGGTTGCAATTTGAACTTTTTAGAAGTTCAACCCTTAGAAGAACGAAGTTGATGAAGAGTGTTAGAGCGATAGTCTATGACTCATACTCGCTCTAGCAATAAGGATTTGTTAGTCCCATAAAAACTCCCATAAAGAGTTATCAATGGAAAAGCTTAAACTACATCTCTCGTAGAGCCCCACCACGTCCATTTCCACTTCCTGATGCAACATCATCATAAGGCATATTAGATCAATGCTCAGCACCTCCTTCAACGAACATGGCAAACAACCAAGGACCACATCTGCAGTGATGGGGGACGATTTGACCAACTTGCTCTCTTGGATCAATATCAAATTTCCTTCCTTCAAGGCAGCTCCCCATGAGGATGCGGATGATCATGTCAGAAGGTTCTTGTCCCTATGTAAGAGCAGGGGTTTACATTAGTGAGAAGATGCCTTCCTTGCCTTGTTTCCAATCACTTTTGAAGAGCTCGACGATCAATGCTACAATCAATACGATGAAGGACACTTCACCTCTTGGAATGCTCTTAAAACTGCCTTTACAACTACGTTTACCCCAAGTGACTCCACAAAATGCACTCTTGATCAATTGGAAATCTTAAACTACAAAAGGGAGAGTCATTCTCTGAATTGATGACAAGACTGAAGTCGTTAGTTTCTCATCTTTCTCATAATCCTCAGGATTTTCTAGTCAAGAAATGGTAGAGAAGGATCTACCAAAAACTTCTTAGCAAAAGCTTAGAGAGTTACTACAAGCAGATGCATCATTGCAAGAATTTGAAGTTGCAGCCTCAAGGATCGAAGTAGCAAGACTCTAGTTCAAAGAACATGAAGACTCCTCTCACACAACTAAGAAGCCTTGAAGTTACAAAAAGCCTTGCAAGAGGAAAGGGCTTCTTGGCAAGGAAGGATCTACCAAAAACTTCCCAGCAAAAGCTTAGAGAGTTACTACAAGCTGATGCACCATTGCAACAATTTGAAGCTACAGCCTCAAGGATCGAAGCAGCAAGACTCTAGTTCAAAGAACATGAAGACTCCTCTCACACAACTAAGAAGAGAGTTAGAAGCCTTGAAGTTACAAAAAGCCTTGCAAAAGAAGGGCTGCTTGGCAAGGAAGGGATGAAGCTCTAGCTCTGCTTCTACAAGAATTGGAGGAGCTTAGAACACAAAAAGAGGTAAGAAGATCTATTTGGTGCACAATATGCAAAAAATCTAGACATTCTTCTCAAGATTTTTTGCAGAGGTTGGTATGTCAATTTTATGGAAAATAAGGTCATGAAGCAAGGGATTGCTATTTTATCAAGGGTATGCAAGGGAATTGGGCATCACCAAGTGTATCTGTAAATCAACCCCTATTACTAAATCTAAGATATCAAGTGGAGAGCATGTATACCACTACTCAGATAAACTCTTCTAATGAAAGGAAACCTCCATTTAGAAGACCAGCTCGTCCTACAATGTGCTACTGATATGGCGAATATGGACACTTTCAAAGAAAGTGCTCCCTCCCAAAAGGGTCCCCACCGTGCAGGTATTACCTGGACACAATGGATCATTATTCGAAGGACTGTCCAAAGCAAAATGCTTCTACAAGTGGTTGAGCTCCATCCTACTAAGTGAATGTTATCTCTATCAATAAGGGGAAGCACGAAGCAATATGTTCTAGTGAGAGAGAAGAGATCAATACTCAGAACTACACAAGTACTTCACAATATCCTCCTATACACTTACCACACCCTGCTAGCTTATCTCACAAAAATGATCTGAGTATGTGTAATGCTCCTCGACAATTTTGACGATTCTCTCGAGCTAATGAAGTTGAGCCATTGTTTAAAGATTGTCAAGTTAATATAAGTGCCGTTGCAGAGCAAAGAAGAGCAAAGAGGCAGAGAAAAATAAGGGCACCAAAATTTTTCCGATTTGGACACTTTATTCTTGTATTATGGCCATTTTTGTAATATATTTTCCAATGTAAATGTATTGGAGGAGTCCTCTAGATGCATTCCCATAGAGATTTGTAGCTTACCCTTGTAAATTAGTAGGAGATTAGCCTTTCAGTTAATAAAGTGCCGGTCTCTTGTGTGAAAGGACCATTTTTAGGGCACATGTATATAAGTCAATTTGTGACTCTTTGTAAAGACTTTTTGCCATTGTGAGAATCAAGAGTACAGAATTTCGAATTTATGTCTTCTCCTCTCTGTATCTTCTTCCTTGTGAGCTTGCATGCATGTGTGATGCTTGGAAAGAGTGTTTGGAAGTGTTGTCTATTCATGAAAGTGCTTGTTTACTGTTGGTAAGGTGTGTGTGAAGTGTAGGAAGTGCTGAAGTGTAGGAAGACTAATCTCGTGACTCAGTATTTTGCTCATAACTTGAAGTAGAAGCGTCAGAATCAAGTGAAAATACTATCATTGGATGCATCTTCTCGAGAGCTTTGAAATGAACTCACTAGTCACTATATTCGGAGTTTAGAGCTGAGAGAAAAGCTCGATTTAGTGTTGACTACTGCTCCAAATGTCGTGACATCCCCACAGATCCCTCAAACTTGTTTGGAATAGATCTAGACTTATCTGCATTTTTTGAGAGTTCATTTGCATTTACCATCATTTGAATGCACGTCTTCATACACTCGAATAGGTTTTGATACTCCTCGGATTGATAAATAAAGCGTGAGTTCCCACTATATGCACTTGAGGGGGATGGAGGTATAGTCTCTTTCTCCACAAGTCCCTAAGTTGAATCTTAGGTACACACGTTTTTGGCACCGTTTCCGGGGATTGTCGAATCAAACCGAGGCATTCGTGTGATGGTAAATAGCTCTTAGCATTGAAGCGAGTAGAGGAGTTGTGAATCTCTCTTCTTTGGTAAGTCACACTCATCCGCACTTACTACTTCTCACACTTGGAGTGTGTGTAGTGAGTTGATAGTCTAGGGAAGTGAGTAGAGTGAGTAAGAGTAGGAAGGAGGAAGTAGGCAAGTAGTCTAAGAAAGTAGGGTAGTTGTTAAGTTAGTTTTTCAGCTCTTTGGATTCAAACATTTCCCAAAAATATAAAAGAAAAAAAAATTCAAATATTTCAATTCATTTCTACATGTGCAAGTATCGAGAGGGTTAGAAAACGAATATCGCGATCGGAGAGCAGGGAGATAGGGCCAAGCAGAGCAAGTGAGAGTGTGAAAGAGTTGAAGAATAGCTTCCAAGGTGAGCGCATCAACTTGTTACTCTCAACATTCATTTGAATCAAGCCAAAATAGATAAAATGATCTGCGGTAGATATCGTGAGGAATTATTCAAAGGGTGAGGAAGATTTTTTGTGTGATCCAGGCATTGGAAAGGGGGAAGATAAGCTGTGGTGTCACCCTCATTAAGTGGGAATCTAAATGCACTAGCTAAAATTTGAAAAAATGTCAAGTATCGTGTTCTCCCGCGGTTGAGTATCATGACATCTGAATGTCGTGATCTCCTGTGGTCGAGTGTCGCAATACCTAACCGGTCCAATATCGCGTATCGTTGAGTTTGCTCGCGATACTTGACCAATATCATGTATCGTTGAGTTTGCTCGCGATACCTCACCAATATCGTGTATCGTTGAGTTTGCTCGCGATACCTGACCAATATCGTGTATCGTTGAGTTTGCTCGTGATACCTGACCAATATCGTGTATCATTGAGTTTGCTCGCAATACCTGACCAATATCGTGTATCATTGAGTTTGCTCGCGATACCTGACCAATATCGTGTATCGTTGAGTTTGTTCGCGATACCTGGTCCGTATCGGGCATCATGCTCTAGCCTCGTAACATCTGTCTGATATCGAGTATCCTGAGGTTCTTCTCACGATACTTGTCCCATATCGGGTGTTGTGACTTTTCCAGTGTGTCAAGTGTCGAGTATTGTGGGATTTCTCTTGGGTTAAATATCGTGTATTGTGTATTCAGTGTGAGTTTCTAAGTCAACCAAATATTTCATACAACTCAGAACCTAAGCAAACAGCATTGGGAGCTAGGGGTTGGTTAAAACTAGACTAGAACTTTTAAGTGAATGAACCTAAGATCCGGACGAACCTTAGGGAGCCGAAGAAGTGTAATATCTTCATTGGGAAGTGTAGCCGAACCAAGTAGTCACTCACACTACTCTGAAACCTCGAGTGAGTCGGAGGAGGAAACTCTTATGGCATCAGAGGACATGCAGAATTATGTACCAATAATTGGCATGATGTCAATTATTGAGGGTGAATATCCAACATCCTTAGAATATGTGAACACCAACCAACACGGTTTACCTATCTACGTAGATGGGCTAAACAGATCAGTAGCTAGGCTGAAGAAAGCTACGGATGCTTATATAATACCTAGGCCAGCTATTAAGTATGCAGGAGGATTCTACATGGACAAAAGGGATATTTTGTCTGTAGTAACTGAGAATCCTGAAAACATCAACGAACAAAGGGAAGAAGGCAATGACCACAACCTTAATGGAGAAGGACATGAAGAACAGGTATCTACACCTCGAGGAAAGTTCATTGTGATTAGGGTTTGGAGAGGTGACCTAATCCTCCAAGACGATTCCCTAATGGATGTTTATTTAATCAACTGGATGGAGCATCTTCTCAAAACACACTCTTCATTGTGGGAAGAAGCCATTAACCCAGCCACCATTTATGAATTGCAAGATCTTGAAAATCCCACTCACATCATGTATTTGGACAAGAATCAGAGGGGGTACTGGCCATTAACAGAATTAGAAAGAGCAGGGTTGAAATATCAGAAAATACCAGTGTTCCCTCCAAGGGATCAAGCCACGACTTCACAAAATCCCCAAGGAACCTATCAAGATAATTCATATCAACATTCAAGATAGACACAACAAACACACATCCCAGTTAGGCCCCATGTGTAGTTTGCTACACCGGGCAATAATCCGAATTATCGACCACCTACACATGTAGAACCAAGGATTAGAATTCATGTTCAAGAGAAACCACCAGCAGGAAGAGGACCAGGAATACCAATAGGATGACCAGTATTCCCTGTAATGCCTAGACCACCTGAACCAGGAAGAAGGTTAAGACCGATCCAAGTTGCCAAATGCATGAGAAACCACTATGATGGTTCTAGTGAACCTTACAACCACATAGCTGAATTCAAGCAAGTAATAAGAGCCGAACAAGTGTAAGACTTCTTGATTTAATATTAATCCTTTGGAGTAACCCTGATGGACACAACCTTAGCGTGGTTCCAGCCCTTAGACCCTAATAACTTTCAAAACATGGAACAAGTCTATCAAGAATTGATTGAAGAATTCACCAAGTGTGGAATAAAAAACAATTCTTCTTCATTAATCCATAGTTTTAGACAAGCTCCTACGGAATCAGTGAGATTGGCAACAAGACGATTTAAGCAATATGTGGACAGATGCCCTGTTGAAGAGAGACCCACTCAAAACAAAATGGTGTCATTCTTTTTGGAAGGATTAGTGAATGGATCATTGAGATCACTGGTATATGTGAAAAGAGTCCAAAATTTGCAAGAATGCATGAAAGAGTGTATTGACCTAGAGGACAATCTAGCAAAAGATTTCAAAATACCTCCAGGCAGTGTGAAAAGTGAAGACACCACCAGCAGCACATCAAACCCAGGAATAATGTAGAGGAAATAGTTGATTTAGTGGCAAAAAAACTGAATGCTCAAGGGTAGAGGAACTACCCAAACAATCCTATGAGAGTACCCATGCTTAGAAGATGTGTGCATTGTGGAGGTGATCATCCCTCTTATTTGTGCAATAGGGGAATAGTTCCACCACCTCCTTATGCTTACAATAGACCACCCACCCTGGGCCCTATGCATTATTGTAGCATAGAACAAAGGTACACAAATCACAACACAGAAAACTGTCCTTACAATCGGCAGTCAAGACGAGTACAACCACCCATGAGACCTTATGGATACCCTCAGAGAGATCAAGGAGGAGAAGCCTTTAGATATCCCACATATCAGCATCAGGCACCAACACCACGACCTTATGCTTACCAAGGGTACACTCAACCACAACCCATGTTAGGACAACAACCGCCTCACCCTCAGAATGTTGTCCTAGTAAAAATGGCTCAATTGGAAGAGAATCGAGAGAGAGCAATAGTCTTAACCATGCCATTGGCTAGTAATGAGCCTTATGACCCATCTTATGACCCTCGCCTAGGAAATTATTCCGCATACGAGGGCACTACAGTTGAATACAGACAATCTTACGAGCCATATGCTTACGGGATGGAAGGACCGGATAGCTCTTATGGGTATGAGAAGGATTATGTGTCATTAATGTACACAGCTCCTAGAGCACCTTTACCCTCCCGACCAATGAATAGACCACCTGTACCTAGAGGACTATGCTATAGATGCGGAGGAGATCATTTTATTAGAGATTGTACATTACCTCACCCACCACCACCTCAACGAGTTTGGGAAGGATATTGTAGTGATTGTGGTAAGGAAAATCTTTTTAGAGATTGCCCCAAGAACCCCAACAAAGTTAACTCAAACGTGCAGATCAATGTGATAGAGGTGATAGAGTCATCGGGGAGCAATAAGGAGTACATAGTGCCATTAAAGGCAATAACAAGAGTTAAGGCTAGAGAGATCCCAAAAAAAACCAGAGAGAATGATTAGGCCAACAAAGAATTGAATAAACCCACACCTCAAGTGGTTGCAGACTCTGAAGAGTTTGGAAAAAGTATTACAAGTAAACGGACCCAAAGATGGAAGAATTGTAGAGAAAGGATGAAAGAAAAGAAACTACAACAAAGGATGGAGGACGAAAAAAACAAATAGGGCCAAGAAAAAAAACAAAAACTTGAAGGAGAAAATAAGATAGAAAAGTGTAAAAAACAAGAGGTAGGATCAGTTCTAGCTGATCCTATGCCAGAAGAGTTAGCCATGTGGATTCAAGCATACCAGGCACAAATAAGGGTAGGACCAACCATTGAACAACATGAAAAGGAATATCCTAGAGGTGACCTAGAGAAAGAAAGGTTGGAGATATGTAAGAAATTAATTGAAGTGGCTCAATAGACTCTAGAAAAACCTGTTCAGTGACTACCCAACTCAAGAATTCCCGAAAAAGAATTCCAAGAGTGTGTCACCCCTAATGATCCTGAGAAAGGAAAAGAAGACGAGACAGAAGATAGATGGAAGAAAGCAGAAGGAATTGAACCACCCTTTGAGGAGTTAGAAGAAGAAGGTGAATTTGAAGCATCAATACCTGAGTTAAACTCATAAGGATTATTACAACTTGACGAGAGCAAAAAAGATGAAGACAATGTGAAGGCTTTACCAAATTACATGGGGGAATACGAACGTAATTCTAAATTATATTGCATTCCCTCAATGAGAATAAAAGAGCAGAACCCATCGATTCAAACATCGGACATTATACAACATCTTAGAAAAGTAAAAATCCCTTGTACTCTGACATTGGAAGAACTCTTGAAGGTAAAACCACAATTGAAGGAGAAACTAACTAGTCAATTGGGTACAAGGTCAGATGAAAAGGAGATGCCTGATGGAGCAACCACAATCAAAGTCCGAGTCAACAAGGTTGGAGATTTCAATGAGGGAGATGAAGGAAACACATGCCTCCCCATTACTTACAGAGGTTACACTACGAAAGCCATCTTAGACTCTAGAGCAAGAGTAGGAATTGCGACCAAAGAACTTTGGGAAAAATGGGGAAAACCAGCTTTAAGACCAACAGGGATGAAGATTCAAATGGAAGATGGACACACAGAACGACCCCAGGGATTATTGAAAAAAGTACCTTTTATTACCTGTGGAGTTGAATTCAAGCACACCTTAGCAATGTGTCAATTTGAAAAGGCTAGCAATTATGAGATGATACTTGGAAGACCGTTCATGAGACAACTTAAGGTAGTGCAAGACTGGGGAAAAGACACGGTATACTTGGAGCATGAGGGAACCACGACCACAATAAATATCCATACATATACTTATCAAGATGTTCCTCCCTTGCAATGGAATTTAGTTCATAAGGAGGAAGATGATCAATCGATTCACAATACAGGTTCGAGTGACCAAACGTGGATGAACGAAGACACTCATCTATGGATATGCCAGGCAGCAAAAAGGGAAGAGGAAAGGAAGAAAGGATGGCAGCAAGGGCAAGGAGTCGCTAGATCTGTACAGGATCTGGCTTACATGCCCCAAATATTCCTAGATGAAGAATTCGAACCTTATGGGTGGATGGAGATCTTAGCTACTCTTGATGTATGTGTACATGAAGAGGTAATAACCATGAATGAATGCATCGATGAGGAAGGATATGATGTAAGTTTATATGTGGTTGTTCTCCACGAAGCTCAAGAAGGAGAGGTAATTGAAAAAGAATGGAATGAGGATTATGAGAGCATTGAAATGGAGCATGAAAAAATTGAGGCAGAAAGCAAAAATCAAAGAGTAAGTGTCATAACTAATGGGTTGAATCAAGGAATGACACAAGGAGAAGAACTTGGACTAGATAAAGAAAACGAAGAAGAAGAAAACAAGCCTCAAGATCAATTCGAAGTACCTGCCCACTTCAAGAAATATGAGGTAGAAGAGAGGAAAATTGTTATCCAAATGCCAAAACGGTAAGCACAACCAGGAATAGCATATGACAACAAAGAACAGACCAAGAAAATAGTAGTAACTTTGGAGGAAGGAGAAGAGCGATGTACCTTTATAGGACAGGATGTCTCAATGGAGGAAGAACAAGAGTTAATATGACTCATAAGAGAATATAGGGACATCTTTGCTTGGACATATAAGGATTTTAAAGGAGTAGATCCCTCTATTTGTGCCCATAGAATCCCTATGACATCAGAAGCCAAACCTTTCGAACAAAGACCATACACATATAATGATGTTTACTCAGCAAAAATTAAGGAGAAGTTAGATAAGTTGTTGGACGCAGGCTTCATTTATGAGATCGAACACACGGAATGGGTATCACCTTTAGTAGCCGTGCCGAAAAAGAATGGCAAGTTAAGGGTATGTATTAACTTGAAGAAAGTAAATGTTGCCACCATACGAGATAGTTACCCATTACCTATCACCGAACATCTTTTGAAAGGAGTTGCAGGAAAGGAAGTCTATAGTTTTCTGGATGGCTTTTGAGGATATAATCCGGTAGCAATTGCTCTTGAGGACCAACATAAGACAGCCTTTGCAACTAAAGGGGGAGTGTACGCATTTAGGGTTATGCCTTTTGGTCTAACTAATGCCCCATCCACTTTTCAAAGGTTGATGTGTCACATGTTCAAGGAATTCTTAAGGAAGATCATGGAGGTATATGTGGACGACTTATGCACTTATTCAGCCATACGATCAGAACATATCCCAGAACTAAGAAAGATCTTTGCCAAATGTCGACAATATAGAGTTTGTCTTAATCCAGAAAAGTGTGTCTTCATGGTTCGACAAGGGAAGATAATAGGACACATTGTCTCTAAAGATGGGATTTCCACAGATGAAGACAAAATCAAAGTGATTCTCGATTTGCCGAGACCAAAGACGGCTAAAGAAGTGCAAGCATTTATGGGACATTGCGGATACTATCGTAGGTTTATCCACATGTATGCCATAATCGTTAGGCCTCTTTATGCATTATTGTGTCATTTTATTTGGATAGAAGAATGTGAGAAGGCCTTCAACGAATTGAAGAGTCGCTTGAGTTCAACACCAATCCTTAGAGTTCCTGATTAGAACAAACCATTTCATATTCACGTAGATGCTTCCAAGTTTGCCATTGGATGCATCTTAGCACAGCCAGCAGATACAGGAAAGTTAGAGCACCCTATAGCCTATGCTAGTAGACAATTAAATCAAGCGAGAGGGTTTAGGGATGGTGTATGCAGTGAAGAAGTTTCGACACTACCTATTGGCAAACACGACGGAGCGAGAGGGTTTAGGGATGGTGTATGCAGTGAAGAAGTTTCGACACTACCTATTGGCAAACAAATTCAAATTCTTCATTGATCATCAAGCGCTACTGTACTTAGTCAACAAGCCTTGTAATATAGGACGACTAGTACAATTAAATCAAGCGCGAGGATTATACCACGACAGAGCGAGAGGGTTTAGGGATGGTGTATGCAGTGAAGAAGTTTTGACACTACCTATTGGCAAACAAAAGAAGATATTTGAGACAGAGAAAGTGCACACAAATATATTTCAACAAGCTAAAAATCAAGTAATTTGGACGAGTTTTGGTCAGGAAATTAAAATGACCAAAATAGACCACTTGCTTACACAAGTATACTAAAAAACTGGACTTCACTCTCTGACATATATCTCACATAATATTTATGCTTTGAATGATATATTTGGGACACAAAAATCACATTCAAAGATATTTCCAACAAGCTAAAAATTAAGAAATTTGGATATGTTTTGATTAGGAAACATAACTGACCAAAATAGACTACTTGTCTACACATGTATGCTGAAAAACTGGACTTCACTCTTTGACTGATATCTCATAGAATATATAAGCTTTGAAAGAGATATTTAAGAAAGAGAAAGTGCATAGGATAAGCTTTCCAATGAGTGTTTAAAACCAGGAAATGGTTACATATGCACTAAGATATGATCTTCTCAACAGAGCTATGTACAAAATGACGTGCGGCTAGAAGCAGTCTATGGGAAGACAAAATGACAAAATGACCAGATCTAACTATTAGAAGCTCTTGCCTCTTTCTCTCCTTTTTATAACGTGGTCACACTCCACTTTTATAACCAATGATCATGTGAAGAAGTTTGTGCCTCTTTCTTAACTCACCACTTTCATTTGATTGCCCACTACATGCCACTTACTACAAGGCAGATATTGTATCTTTTACTCATCATGAATTTTGACTAGACTTTTTTTTCCTTTTTTTCTTTTCTCTTATTTTCCTTTATCTTTTTATTTGGTAAATTTATCCAAGCATAGCTCATGTGAAAATGAGCTTGTACATTTATCTTGAACACCTTTTAGAGTAGGGAAACGAGGAAGTCGAGTTGTAAAAGAGACCATACATTCGGACCATGATATAAGAAGGGGTCTCATAATTCAAGCTACACCCATAGAAACATGTATTGCACTTGTCAAGTGAATCATGCCCAACAAGACTCTTTCCCTTACATCCCTATTAGATTCAGGAGCCTCCTCATGTTTCATCGATGAAGGATTGGTTAAGAAACATGGAATTCCTGTACTTCAGAAGAACAAACCAGTGGTCGTTGAAGTAGTAGATGGACGACTTCTAGCATCTGGAAATACAACCATGGAAACCACACCACTAAGAGTACACCTTGGTGACCATGAATCCCACATATGTTTCAATGTAATATTGAGCCCAATACATCTAGTTATCATCGGAATGCCCTCGTTAAAGAAACATAATCCAAACATTAATTGCGAAAAGAATAAAATCACACGTGGAGATATCCAAAAGAACCCAACATATGTCGGAGCCAAGGCCTTCATACATGCAATAAGGAAGGGACCGACATATATGATCTATGCCATACTAGCTCAAGAATCCAAGAAAGATGATCTAGTGCAGCTACCCAATCAGTACAAAGGCTTTGAAGATTTTTTTGAAAAGAAGAATGCATATATCCTCCCAGAGCATAGACCTTATGATTGTCCCATAGACCTTCAAGAGGGAGCACAACCATCCTTTGGACCAATCTATATACTATCCCCAGATGAACTTACAGAATTACGTAAGAACATTGATGAAAATCTAGCAAAGGGGTTTATCAAACACTCAAAGTCTCCACCAGGAGATCCTATTTTATTTGTTAAGAAGAAGGAGGGGACTCTCTAGATGTGTGTAGACTATCGAAGATTGAATAAAGTCACTATACAGAATAGATACCCTCTACCACTCGTATCAGAGCTCTTGGAACACCTTGGAAAAGCAAAGCTCTTCATGAAGATTGACCTTCGAGATCAGAGAAGGAGATGAATATAAGACAACATTTCGAACAAGGTATGGGCACTTTGAATATGTAGTTATGCCATTTGGTCTCACAAATGCTCTAATTCTATTTCAACATATGATGAATGATATCTTTCGAGAGTATTTAGATGACTTTGTGGTAATATATCTCGATGATATCCCTATATTCTCCAAAAATCTAGAGGATCATGAATATCACGTAAAGATAGTCCTAGAGAAACTAAGAGAAAAAGGGTTATATGCAAAATTGAAGAAGTGTTTCCATCAGGTAGAAGTGGAGTTTTAGGATACATTGTATCAGAGAAAGGCATCTTTATGGGCCCTAAGAAGATCAAGACAATCCTTGAATGGCAACCACCTTCCTGTGTTCAAGATGTACAATGTTTTCTAGGGTTTGCCAATTTTTACATGATATTCGTCAAAGATTACTCCAAGATAGTGACACCTCTTACCAAGCTTACAAGAAACTCGAAATTCTCATGGACTGAAGAAGTAGAAAGATCCTTTCAGACCTTGAAATTAGCATTCACCACTACTCCAATTCTAGTCCATCCTGATTCTAGCAAGCCCTTCTTCCTAGAAACAGAGATTAATTATGAAATCCATGATAAAGAACTTCTTGCCATAGTAGACACGTTTGATACCTGGTGTCACCATTTAGAAGGAGCAACTCACAAAGTTACTATGTATACAGATCACAAGAACTTAGAGTATTTTATGACCATCCGCATCCTCAATTGTTAAGCAGAAAACTCAAGAAGGAAAAGTCCAAGAAGTAAATGAATTACAGGAAAAGGAAGGGTTTATATTCTATAAGAACCTATTATATGTTCCTCCAGGAAAGCCCATGATCCAAGTACTTAAACAACGTCATGATAACCTTGAAGCAAGACATTTAGGAGTAAATAAAACAATAGAACTCATATCAAGGGATTTTTGGTGGCCTCAAATGTGGAAGGAAGTCAAAGAATATATCCAAACCTATGACTCTTGCAATAGATGTAAAGGTACCGTGACATAAACCTCATGGCCTCTTGCAACCTTTACCTATTCCAAAAAAGCCATGGGCTTTATTGTCTATGGATTTCATCACAGATCTACCAAATTCAGATAAGTATGATGCCATTCTTGTTATAGTGGATATATTTACAAAGATGGCACACTTCATTCCAACTACCAAGACAATCACAAGTGCAACCACTGCAAGACTTTTTCTCAGATACATATCTAGGCTTCACGGACTACCCGATGACATCGTTAGTGGTCGAGGTCCACAGTTCATATCTAGCTTTTGGAATAGTCTATGCAAGCTCCTTGGTGTTCAAGTTAAATTATTTACAGCTAATCATCCACAGACTAATGGACAAGCAGAATGGGTGAATCAAGTCCTAGAACAGTATCTCCAGTGCACCATAAACTATCATCAAAATGATTGGTTCGAGCTTTTACCCTTTGTAGAGTTTGCCTATAATAATAGGGTTCATACATCTACCAAGCACACTCCCTTCTTTGCAAATTATGGACAACATCCAAGGATGGCCATACAAATCTTAAATCAGAACCAAGCTGTCAGAGATAAGGCCCAGTACCTCATGGACATTCACAAAGAGCTCAAGGAAGAGATCCATAAAGCTCAAGAGCAGTACAAGTATTATGCAGATCAGCATTGTGTTCAAAATCCATCCTATCAAATTGGGGATAAAGTGTGGTTACTGAGAAATAATTTGCAAACTTCGAGGCCTTGTGCAAAGCTAGACCATCAGAGATTTGGTCCATTCAACATCTTGGCTAGGATTAATCTAGTCACCTTCAAGCTCCAATTACCAAATACCATGAGAATACATCCACTTTTCCATGTTTCCATTTTGGAACCATATCAAATTTCACCATTGAGGGGGGAGAGATCAAGTCCTTCACCACCTATCAAGATTGACGATCATGAAGCATTGGAAGTCGAGCATGTCCTAGACTCAAGAATATCCTGAGGAAGATTGGAGTATCTTGTTCATTGGAAAGGTTATGACATCAGTGATCGTACTTGGGAACCTGCAGAGAACCTTCAGAGAGCACCAACCAAGGTTCACGAATTTCATAAGAAAAATCCAATGAAGCTGAGACCAGAGATCGTAACTGCTCCTCGTGGAACTTGTCACTTGAGTGGGAGGTGATGTCATGGACAAAGGAGATCTTCTAAGCCTCATATTCTATGTGACTTCTGTATCTCATGATTGGTTCAATATTTGGGGAAACCAATGCTTCCATTGCGTTCAAAACGTGCCAAAACCCTAAGATCGACTGTGTTCTTGCTTGATTCTGACATCCAAAGACCATGCTTCGAATTGATGACATCATCGATGGCATCATCAATTCGTAACCGCCCTTGAACTCCCCTTGGAAAACCTATATAAGGAGGGGTTGGCCACATTCATTCTCAGGATTGCCAATACCAGTCTTGGGAGCTCAAGGAGTCATGATCACCAAGTAAATACTCACCAAGTTCCAGTTCAAGTTCTTGTCTTGTTCCTTGTTCTAGTCTTATCTAGTCTTGTCTAGTCTTGTATCTTGGACATCTAGCCTTGTCCTCTTGTAATCTCGTAGTACGAGTTCTTGTCGAGTTCTTTCTTGTATCTTGTTCATCTCCCAGAAGGGAGTTCTTGTAATCTTGATACTTGTTCCATACTTATGATCCCGGGTTGTGGGATCTCGTGTATCATCTCTAGTCGAGTTATCCATACCTATAAGTCCTGGGTTGTGGGACTTCATGTATCAGTTACATATCCTTGTATTGTTTCCCCTGCATGGGCGATCTTGTAATCAGAAGTACATTTCTGTAATCTTGCCTACTATAGTCAGAGAGCACAATCTAGTGCTCCCCTAATAGGTAGACCCATATCACAAGCAAGATGAAAAAGCCACAATGCTTCCTTACATGCATCACTAGCTTCAACATACTTTGATTTTGTATTGGAAAAAACTATACATTCTTGAAGATGAGATCTCCAAGAGATAACACCTTCAACAAAGTGAAAATTATACCCTGATGTAGACTTTACATTCTCTATGCAACGAGCATAATCAAAATCTCTATGACCAATAATGGATGCCTCTCCTCTACCCAATCATATACACTTATCCTTAGTGCCATTGATATATCTCAAAATCATCTTGAATTCTTCCCAATACTTTTTGCTAGGATTGGACATACACCTACTCACAAATCCCATTGCAAATGCAATATTTGGTCTTGTAGCTACCATAGCATACATGAGACTACCAACAGTAGATTGATAAGGAATTTTGATTATGAATTTCTTTTTCTCATCTGATTTGGGGCAATCATCCTTGCTCAATTTCACAGATCTAGATAAAGTTGTACTCAATGCCTTTCAAATTTGCATATTGAACTTGTGAAGTACTTTGGATACATGCTCACTTTGAGACAAGTATATGCATCTTTTAGTCCTACCATGAGTAATGTGCATGGCAAGAACATGTTTGGCATCCCCCAAATCCTTCATATCAAATGTCTTACTTAACTTCTTTATGAGCAATAACAAGACATTAGAGGACTTCCCAACAATCAACATATCATTGACATAAAGTATCATGCATATCAAGCTTCCGTTGGAGCATCTCTTAGTATAGAGACAATGATCCTCATTGCTTCAAGAATAGCCTTGAGACTTCATAGAAGCATCAAACTTTTGGTACCATTATCTAGGGAACTTTTTAAGGCCATATAAGCTCTTCTTTAGCTTACAAACTAGACCCTCTTTTCCAAGAACTACATAACCCTATGGTTGTTATATATAGATCTCATCTATAAGATCTCCATGCAAGAAAGTAGTTTTGACATCCATTTGGACCAGCTCTAAGTCCTCCATTGCAATAAATCCAAAAAACATGCACAATGTAATCATCTTGACTACTGAAGAGATGATTTCCTTGAGATCCACACCATGTTGTTGCTTAAAACCCTTTGCAGCCAGTTGTACTTTATACTTTGAAGAAGCACAGTTTTGTTATGAATTTCAACTTATATACCCATTTACATGGTAAAGCTTTTTTGCCTTTTGGAAAAGGTACCAAATCACAAGTACCATTCTTGCGAATTTTGCGATATTTACACATTTGTCTCTTTAAAAAAAAGGAAGATTGCACCTTTGATGTGACACACACACACACACACACACACACACACACACACACACACACACACACATATATATATATATATATATATATATATATATATATATATATATATATATATATATATATATATATATGGAGGTTTTAATTCTAAAAGCTCTAGTCTTAATGATTTTAGAACATAAAACCCATGCTCATGTGGTTATCTCTCTCTCTCTCTCTCCCTCTCTACACACACACACACACAAACACACACACACACACGCACACACACACGCGCACACACACACACACACATATATATATATATATATATATGGATAATAATAATAATAACAACAACAACAACAACAATAATAATAATGAATAGTATAATAAAAAGAGAACTAGGAATGATAAGTCCTTAGCGCCTTCGATGCAAAGATAATAGGCCTATTTAGCAACTCTATTTGGAAAGACATTGAATGCTTTTCTTACATGAAAGATTAGAATGTCCATACAACAATCTCCATTGAACACTAATGGGAATATTGTAATATCTACCTTGATAGGTGGGAATTTGGGAAAAAAGATGGCCTATTAGAAACCTCATTAACTTTCAATAAAGAGAAATTACCCTCTATAAAAGAAGCATGCTAGCCATTCTCAAAGAGGTATGCTAGCCTTTTTGAGAAGATGAACTAAAACCATATAGCATGCTAGCTATCCTCAAAGAAGCACACTAGCCATCCTCAAGGAAGTATGCTAGCCTTTTTCATTTGGTGAATCAAGACTATACAACATGATTTTGTTTGAATGTTCAATAATATATGTAAATTTGGGAACTCTGGATATGTGTAACCTTTAAAAGAGTTTGGATTCCTCACCATAAGTATTAAAGAGATTATTAATTCGCTTTACATTTCTCTAATATAATTTAAACTTTCTTGTACAGTTGTAATTTCAAAGTTAAAGTCCGGGGGAGTAGGCCCTCGGCCGAACCTCCATTTAAAAAAAAAAAAATAAAAAATAAAAAAATTAAACTTTTTGTGCAAGAGACATACCTTCTCCAATTTCTTTGACATGATTCTTTTATGAAACTATTCAATATGATCTAGTTGTCGTGGGGGAAAAGTAGTAATTTCCTCCATCGTTGAAGCGGGAGATTATGTTCCAATTCCGACAAAGTGTTCTCTTCGCCCCACGTTCTTGAAGTAAAGCACCACCTAGGGGCTTCGTATGTTCTCTATGATTAGCTGCTACTAGGCTACTAGCAGAATGCGCGGATGACTGGCCACATATTAATTTCGAAATGGAGCGCTTGCTTCCCATCACGAGGAGTCCCACGACAGTGGATAAGTTCTCTTCGCTATAGGGGCTTCTTCTTGCACCCTATTAGAAAAGCTGAATGTTGCACTCTCACTCTTGCGTCCACGGCTATCGTGAGACTTCGTCAGTCCACGTTTCTTCCACCTTTACTTGCCTATCAGGTAACTACAAGCATATAAGCATTTGACATCCTTATGTGAGGAAGCCTTTCCATCTTATTCGAAGCTGTTTAATATCTCATACTGGTTCTACTATGTATTTAAACATCCCATCCTTATTGTCCTAGTTTATATATCTCTACCTTTTCATTTGGGAAGCGGTTCACATCTTGTTTGTTTTGGGTTTTGCACTATATCTTTCTTTGACTATCCTACATGTGACATCCATGCTCATACTGTTAATTTTGCACGTTTGCCCAGCGCTACTAATGCAAACACATGGCTTTCCTAGCATATGAAATCTTTGACCTGTTATATTCGTATCTTGAAAAGAAAAAATTTAACTAAATTTAAAAGAGAAAATATACAAGACCGTAAGAGGGAGTTACAAAGCAGCTTTATTAGATTCATGCTTCAAATGAATTCCATAATGGAATCTCATGCATGTTCCAAGTTTCACAAACATAGTATGCATTCGAATGGTTGTTCTATCCATACGTATTTTTATGGCATTTTTGTGGTCATTATAATATGGTATGGTGTTCTTCATTTCATACCTCATACACATGCCCAACGATATACTTTCATTTCGTTTTCTTGACAACG
>CM035408.1:24538193-24545693 GCA_020310875.1 Ceratopteris richardii | reverse complement strand
ACCCTTCCCAACAAGCCAAAAATGGTCCACAAGGAAAGTTCTTTTATCTTTTAACCATTATGACTTATGAACAAAAAAGTTGATGAGTTGAATAATCATACAAGAAAGGCCAATGCCTCAACAAGAATAAAGAAAAGGAGGGAGACAAAGAGAGTATACAATGTCTAGACTCCCACTTACCATACGATCATTCCAACATCATGTACCATACTCCCATATAACATCATGCATATCCATATATATGTATCTACTTATGTATGTATGTATGTATTATATATGTAATGTATGTATATATATTCCTATTTTTATATGTTCACCTTAAAATTTGTTTATTCACGTAGTTATGTATGTATGTATCTATATATGCATGTAT
This sequence comes from Ceratopteris richardii, assembly GCA_020310875.1. Taxonomy (NCBI): domain Eukaryota; kingdom Viridiplantae; phylum Streptophyta; class Polypodiopsida; order Polypodiales; family Pteridaceae; genus Ceratopteris; species Ceratopteris richardii. The sequence goes on along the minus strand of CM035408.1, from coordinate 24,545,320 downwards.
GTATGTATGTATGTATGTATGATGTAATTCCTATAGTCTATTACTCTATGTTTATTGAAAATCATGTGCGTTTACTTATGTATGTATTGTATCTAATATATATGTTTGTATGTTTTTAGTATGTACCTAGTGCCTACTATGTACATAATATGTATGCATGTATGTATGTATGTATGCACCTATATGCTATGTATCTATATAATATGTATATATTATGTAGATATGTATGTAAAAATGTATGCATTACATATGCATGTAGTATATATTTACTACTATGTATGTAATATATTGTAATCTATGCATGTATGTATGTATGTACTATGTACATATGTATGTATGTACATGAAAAGACAAATTGACGACCTATATATTTGATATATACATTGTATAAATGTAAACATGTCTTGACTCTTTACTCTTGTTTTCATGCCTTTTTTATGATACTTAAGCATTTAGAAGAAAATATCTATACCTAGGATATCTAGAATTTAAAAAAATATATAAAATAAAAATTGAAGCGTACGCAACTTTATCGCAACTTTGGGTTCGCAACTTCAACCCGTTTCTAACGCGTTAGCAACCCGTTGCCTACAACGTTGCCATCCCGTTGCTAACCACTATGGTCTTGACGGATGATCTTGTTCCTCTCTGAACGAGAGAGGGTAATGTAGGGGGGAAGAGAGGTCATACTGAAAAGGTGGGGAGATGGGTAATGCTCATGCCATGGTCTGCCAGCCAGCGATAGGTCTGTGAATACCGTACTCTCTCATGCCCTGTCTCTGCCAAATGTCTAGAGGTCTCAAAAAAGCTCTCAAATGCATGTACATATACATATAGATATACATATACATATACATATACATATACATATGCATATGCATATGCATATACATATACATATGCATATACATATACATATACATATATACATATACATATGCAAATGCATATACATATACATATACATACACACACACACACAAACACACATACACACACACATATATCTACACACACACATACATATGCACGTACATATGCATATACACATACATATGCATGTACACATATGTAGGTACATACATACATACATACATACCTAGATACATACATACATACATACATACATACATACATACATACATACATACATACATACATACATACATACATACATACATGCATGCATGCGTACATACATACATGCATGCATGCATATATACATACATACATAAATACATACATACATATGTACATACATAACATACGTACATACATACATATGTACATACATACATACATACATACATACATACATACATATGTACATACATAACATACGTACATACATACATATGTACATACATACATACATACATACATACATACATACATACATACATACATACATATGTATGTATATAGGTACGTTCATACATACACAAGTTTATGCATGCATGCATGTAACATACATACATAGATGCATACATGCATCATCAACATGTTTGAATTGAAAATACCTGGTTATGAGCAAGGTTTTTATGTAAAATTCTTCAAGTACTTAGAGGCATAAGACATAGATCGTTGCACATGTTATAGCTTAAACCCAGAAAAGCTAAAATCACATGGAAGATGCAAAATGATGCTGGAGAGTAGAACGTAGTGATGTACACAATAATTTGAATCTTCTTGAATACTGCATCATGGCATTGATGCATTGCATTGCCAATCATCTATAGTAAGGTAAGAAATGTCACATACTATCCCGATAAATTAGTATTTTGTAACTTGTGACATAGGGGACTTCCACTATTGTAGATGCTACTTCACATATTATATACATGATACAATTTAATATGTACTATGTTCTATTTGTAATTTTCAAGTAAGGGATCAATGATCATCAATATATATTACAATCATCAGATATTATTATTACATCATCTGCTGACATTGAATATCAAAGAACAAAATGGAAAAGTGAATTATGAATATCCTGTTAAATCATAAATATAGCACGTGGACTTTAGACAATGAAGTTCTGCACAGAAGATCACTCATCATCTAAACTTCTTATCATCCAGTTAACGTTTGTAGATCAATCATGAGATAAAGATCAAAGAGTCGATAGATCATTTGTAAAAGCAATGGCACATCACCTGGAATCATGAATCATCAGATAGGGTTCCCATAATGTGACAATCATGTTGGATATTAGTTATATTTCTTTGTTATATTTTTATATGTTTTTGTATATGTGTTTGTGTATGTGACATATGTTTGTGATGTGTTTTGTTATATATATATTTGTATGTTTATGTATATTTTTATGTTTTTTGATTTTATATTTATGTGCATTATTATTTGTATTAATATATGTTTGTGTATGTGACATATGTTTGTGATGTGTTTTGTTATATATATATTTGTATGTTTATGTATATTTTTATGTTTTTTGATTTTATATTTATGTGCATTATTATTATTTATGTTTAAAACCTTCATCAGGGTCTATTTTAATGTTTATGGACATGTATTTTTTTTTATAAAAATGTTTCATTTATTTTTACGGTTTTATTTTGGGGATTATTTTGATTATTTTAATTTATTATTTTGCTTTATTATTGTCATAATGTTATTGATTTTATGTTTTACATAGTTTCTTGCTTTTTGTTGTTACGTAACTTTTCATCTTCAAATTTGTATATTCATTGTATTATTATGTACCTTTTTGTATCATCATCTCAGTTATGTAATGATATGCAATCATTGAGCAATATGATTATCTGCATCATCTCCTGTCTCTTTGCGTGTAAACTCTGAATAACATCAACAATACCAACAGACCATAGGTGACATCATGTCCACTACCAACAATGCAACATTGATCCGAATTATGACTTTAATGAATATTCAACACCCAGCAATGCTCTCAATTTCCTCATATCCTCAGCTTGAGAGCATCACTGGACTTGTTATAACTTGTGCATTCGGGTCTTACCCTTGTGAGCTCTCTCACTCTTGCCATACTATAGAGGTCATAGGTTAGGATTGAAAATGATATTCAGGCATTCTTTCCCACTGCCAACACACTATTGGGCCATTGCACAATATCAATTTACACACTGCTGAAAATCCTTGGGGAAAGGCAAACAAAAGACAAAAAAAGACAATGCTTCTCTAATTATTTTGTTCATTGTTGGTCTTTGTTTTGATGTTGCTTAATGCTTTAGCTGGTATTTTCCTTTGTTTGCAACTGAATTTCTCCTTCCTGTCTTTGGATTTGCCTCTGTTCATCTTAATGCTGTTTGTCCTCTTGCTGTTTACAATTCAGTCTCTTCAGTGGTGTTAGTGTGCTGGCCTTTTAATTGCCTATTTCTTTTGCGATGGATCCTTTGGTCCCTTGGTGGTCCAACATTCAAGCTAATTTCATTGTTGGTCATTGTTTTGATGTTGCTTAATGCTTTAGCTGGTATTTTCCTTTGTTTGCAGCTGGATTCCTCCTTTCTGTCTTTAGATTTGCTTCTGTTCATCTCAATGCTGTCCGTCCTCTTGCTGTTTAGATTTCAGTCTCTTCAGTGGTGTTAGTGTGCTGGCTTTTTAATTGCGTATTTCTTTTGCGATGGATCCTTTGGTCCCTTGGTGGTCCAACATTCAAGCTGATTTCACAGAGGGATGTTAGCCAGATCTGAACCTGTCCCTAATTTTCAGCTAATAAACAGGCTAGAGTCTATCTCCAGGAGTAAAAATTTTGTCTGTAGATCATAGTTAGTAAGGTACGATCCGTACGATTAGTACGGTACGTATTAGTACGGTACTACGTACGTACCCTAAGATTTGGGGCTTCCCGTACGGTATTCGTACGTCCATAAGGTACGATTTTTTTTTTTTGGGGCTAAAAATTATATATTTCATATGTAACATGATAGACATCATGTTAATGAGTAAAATGCATCAAAATGTTTATGAGATAGGAAGCTTTGGGCATTAGACAATTAGGGAAATGAGGATCCGTTGAGGCCTGATCAAGTTCTGAAAGGTAAAAAAAAAAAATCGTACGAAACCGTACGGTACGTACGGATACGTACGGATCGGCAGGTACGTACGGATATATCCGTACGAGTACGAATACCAACTATGCCGTAGATCATGAACCACCAAAACAGACTGCTTCTGTGAAAGTTTTCTTCTGTAATTAAGTACTAAATACCTTCTTGGCAACAGAAAAGGAGAGCCCTCGAGAAAGTTGCATGGGACCCAATGGGGTCTTGGAAATCTCCTCTCTCTCTCTCTCTCTCTCTCTCTCTCTCTTCCCCCCCCCCCCCCCCCCCCCTCTGGGGGTCTCTCCCCTTACATTTCTTGTGTAACTGGTTATCTATGAGGGTCACACTTGGAGGTGGAGCAGCAAAGCTTTTCATCTGCTGCCATCTTATAGCTGCGTAATCGAAGATTTAAATGTTTCTGGCAATCAAATTTGGCAGCCAAAAATATAGATCAGAGCAGGATTGAAGAGTCTAGAGGTAAAATCTATACTAAAGTTGCTTATGTCAAGGCTGCTATGACCAATAGACTAAGAGAGCAGCTTGTCCATATGGATATGTTACATTTGTTAGTTAAGGTGAGTTCCATGGTAAATAAATAGGAGATTACTTGCTATTTTCATACTACTTGTGAGTTGGGTGTAATCAACAACTCATCAGACCTACTGTCATGGCACACTTGGAGGTGGAGCAGCAAAGCTTTTCATCTGCTGCCATCTTATAGCTGCGTAATCGAAGATTTAAATGTTTCTGGCAATCAAATTTGGCAGCCAAAAATATAGATCAGAGCAGGATTGAAGAGTCTAGAGGTAAAATCTATACTAAAGTTGCTTATGTCAAGGCTGCTATGACCAATAGACTAAGAGAGCAGCTTGTCCATATGGATATGTTACATTTGTTAGTTAAGGTGAGTTCCATGGTAAATAAATAGGAGATTACTTGCTATTTTCATACTACTTGTGAGTTGGGTGTAATCAACAACTCATCAGACCTACTGTCATGGCATTTGATTCGTATGTATAAGTTGGAAGGGAAACATAATTGCCACTATTCTCTTGTACATCTTATGGTCTTTCTTTCTGTTTGCTATTCATTTTTTCATGTCTTGGGGCCCTGGGGGTACTGACTTTTGCACTTTGTAGGAGAATGCAGCAAGTAGCCAGGATGACGGAATTGAAGACAATTTATGGAAACGTGTGCAGCTGCTACAGAGGTATTACCTGTCTGATTGTTATTCTCATGAAATCTCTATTTATTTCATTAGGTGGATTCCTTCCTCTACCAGAAACGTTACTTTGTGTTTACCGTGATATTCTTGTTATCTTGATGGTTCGAGTGAACCTCAATGGGTGTAGTTAGAGTATCTGTCCCAATTGAATCTAAGAAGGTCTTGATTTAAAATCTTCTGGAATTGCAAGGGGAGATCGACAGGGGATGGTGACTGATTCTATCAACACCCATGTTTCCAGTTTATTTTGCTTGCATGCATGCGTAAGCACTTTTTCATGCTATGACACACCCTTTGAAAATGCAGGATTGCTTTCTTTCCCTCTCTCTCGAAACATAGAGGGGTTTAGCTTTTGAGTCGTCTATGAGGTAAGATATAATGAGATGCTCTACAACTATCTTCATGCTAAACAAATTAAAACCAAAGTACATATCAAGGCTGAAATGTAATGGTAGAAAATAAGTTTGTGGAGTTTTTGAGGCGTTTATGCTTGTTGTAGATCCATTAGCACAAGACATAACGGGCATCCAGTGGTTCTAAATCAACTTGAAATTGTCAATCCAAGTATGTTTACTTCGTTTAAGTGTCTGATGATGAATCTCGAGAAGCTGTGGAGCTTAGTCAAGCATTCTTAAAGAAGATCAGTGTACGAACATGCATGAAAAGGCAAGAAACACGTGAGAAAAGCATGAAAAAACATCTACTTTAGTAGATGCGAGGTTGGGCACCTCTAGAACACCATTAGAGCTTCAAATGAAGAAGAAATAAAAATGAGAGACTCAAGAAGCAAGACGCATGAGATGTCATTCGAAATGATCGAAGAGTCACTTACAAATTAGAGTTTTTGTCATTTATCCTTTATACTCTTGTACATGGTCCTTTTTACATGGTTTTTATGTCAAAAACTTTAAAAATAAAGTCCTAAAACTTATTTAACCATCAGAATTAGTTTTAAAAACAATTAAAAAAATACACAGAGTGAGGGAATCACTCTTGAGGTTCAAGGACTCCCTAGCCTTTGCAAAAGTGAAGTGCAAGTACATAAAACCTCTTTACATAGGTAAATAATATACATAGAATGGCCAAAATTTAGGCATGTGTGACAGATCTGGTTGGTTCTGAGTGTAAAGAACTTTTTTTCCACATGTTTTTGACTTGTTACTGATGTTGGCATCAGGTATAGATAGCTGACCTTGTTTTTTTTTCCCCCTTCCAGTTCTTATGTCCCTTTTGCCTGAATTCATGCGATCTCTCTCTCTCTCTCTATGTACACATGTGTGTGTGTGTGTATATATATATATATATATATATATATATATATATATATATATATATATATATATATATATATATGTGTATGTATGTATGTATGTATGTATGTATGTATGTATGTATGTATGTATGTATGTATGTATGTGCGTGTGTGTGTACATATATACATATATATATATGCATAGTTGTTACTGACGCGATGCTAACTTCTGACTTCTGACTTCTGACTGCTGACGGGATTATGACGTCTGACGGGTCCGCCATAATGTTCCTGACATTTACGGACTTGACCTTTTTCCTTAACATAAATATTAAAGAAAACCATATATATACTTAAAAAACATTAGAATTCCATGATTCATGCATAAACAGAATATAATTCATGTATAAAATGATGAGAAATTAAAGAGTACTTTTCATGTAATGGAGAATGCATCATATTCCATCTTTCTATGCATAATTTCCTCACATCTTCAAGTCTAGAGGAGTCAATTCCTTCCGTATTTCCAATCTTCTCCACCATTCGATCAGTCATTTCATAAATTAAGCCCATGGTGCTGCCTTCTCTATCAGCCAAGCGTAAGATT